>VZTG01001362.1:0-71169 GCA_013397845.1 Melanocharis versteri | reverse complement strand
GGGCGGCGGGATCCCGGCTTGAGCCTCCCGGGGATCCCCCCGTGAATCCCCCCGGGGATCCCGGCTTGAATTCTCCAGGGATCCCCGCTTGAATTCTCCAGGGATTTCGCCTTGAATCTCCCGGGGATCCCGTCTGGAATCTCCCGGGAATCTCGGTTCGAATCCCCCGCGGATCCCGGTTCGAATCCCCCGGGCATCCCGGCGCCCCGCTGGAATGGCGTCATCCCACCCCCCGGCTCCATGGATAGCGGGGGAGTGCCGCGGGACGCTCCGGGAGCCGGTGAACGAAGCGCTCCCGGTCCCCCCGCCTCGCTCCGGGCCGAATCCCGGCGGCGCCCGTGTCCCACGGCGGGGCATCGGCATTCCCGGGAGCAGGGCGGGGCGGCGGGGCCGGGAGAGCTCCGGTGGCAGCGGGTGCGGCGGGTCCGGGCAGCGCCGGAGCCCCCCGCGCCTCTCACGGGCAGCGGGGTGGGAAAGCGGGACACGGAGCGCCCGGGACGGCGGAACCGGGGCTCCTCGGGAAGAGGGGATCCCGCCGTGGAACACCCGGGCGGGGGTGCCGCAGCACGGCTCGGCCGAGGCAGGAAGGAGGCAGGGAGAGGGTTCCAGCGCCGCTGGCAAAAAGGAGTGGGAAAAGCGGCCGCGCTGTGCTGCGAGGAGGGAGAATAAAGCAGGACAAACTGCCCTTAAACCTCCATTGGCGGGGAAGAGGCTTCCTGGCTCCCGGGGAAAAGCTGTGTGACCAAAGGGGACTGTGAAATAGCACAGGACGGCTTGGGTCGGAAGGAACCTTAAAGATCATCTCGTTCCAAACTCCTGCCCTGGGCAGGGACACCTTCCACCAGACCAGGGTGCTCGGAGCCCCATCCAGCCAGGCCTTGAACACTTCCAGGGATGGGGCATCCAAAGCTCCTGTGGGCAACCTGTTCCAATGCCTCACCACCCTCAGAGGGAAGAATTTCTTCCTGATACCCAATCTAAACCTACGGATGTGTAGAAGGGAAAAGGCGAAATCTCCACAGGATGCCTGTCAATCACATAGAAGCCTTCAGAACAGAGTTTGAAAATTAAGGTCATTTAATGATAATGTAAAGTGGGATAAGGTTTACTGTAAAGTATATAGGATGGGTATTTGCAGTAGAACAGGAAGATAGGTAGAATCTGAACACGGAGATAAAATTAAGTAGTTTGACAAATTATTGGAGAGATGAGAAGGGTAATTGAACACAAAATGCTATTCCATGTGAATTTTAAATGTCTTACATCTGTCAGTCTTCACCCAATGCTTACAGAGCTTGCCGCGTTTAAAACAAAAAACGTGAAGCCAGAGTAGTTTAGTTTAAAAACAAACTACAAAACACAGAACCACAACTCAGTCCAGAAAAACATTGTGCCTTCTGCACATGAGGAAGAACATCACCAGTTCAAGTTACAGCAGGCGTATCTGGCATGGCCACAAAGATCCTGGATTCCAGGAGAAGTTAACCGCGTAGGATTAAAACCTGGAGAAGGTGCTCCTGAGACCTGCATTTGCATAGCTGGAGATGGCTCCCAGCCCATCAGCAGACATGGCTGTGAGCAGCAACAAGAACAAGCTGTGGTGTAGCAGCATCAAAACAGAGAGCCACAGCACTGAAACAGCAACGGGAGATTGGAGAAGAGAGACTCGACATTGGATTAATCTTTGAAAACAAACCAATAACATATTTAGCCTGCAGAGGAGCATAAGGAAATTTTGGAAGACAACAACAATGAAAAAGTGATGATAGTTCCTCAGATTTCTAGAAGCCAGCCTCAGCTAGAAAGTGGAAATGCTAAGAATGCTTTAAAAAAAAATCCGGAGAAAAAAAAAAAGACAAGAACAGCTGCAATGCTGTTTCTCATCTGTGCAAGATGTGTATTGCAGGTCTCTTAACTCCACCGAAACAGTCAGCAAACCCTGAGCTTCTGTACCCTGTTCTGCCTTTCCTCCTGGTAACAGTGTGTGCTGTGCTTTGCTCTTCGCTGAGGAAGGCGTGGGGCTCCCGGGTGGGTGTTGCAATCACTGGTGTAATCAAACACAAAGTGTGACGTTTCAAAAACAACCCACCCTTTGATTCAGTCCAGAAACGGCAGCAGCTGAAATAATTCCTATGTCCCTATTACCCCCTGATGTTCTTCTGCAGTTCTGTGCTGTAGCAAGGGACAGAATTAGAGAGGTGTCGAGTCATGTGGAACAAAAAGACACCTTTCACAAACGATGAATATGAGATAAAAGGAGAAAAGTTATCACAAAGAACTCTATGTACCCTAAGATAAGTTGTCCTGATGGGCTCCGCTGTGTGCTCAAGACAATCAATGCCTGTTTTTCCCCCAAGACTCCCTGGGTTTCTTGAGGCGGTGCGTGCACGCAAAGGCTCCTTGTGCTTGGCACTGAAAGCGAGCAGGGTGATTCGACCTCCCACTCTCCTAAGCAGGGCGGTAGAGACGCCAGCTCATTAGGTAATTTGTGTATTCAAAGCGGGTCAGGGAAGGAAACCTCAGGACGTTTCTATTGCCTAATGGAAATCACTTGGCATTGAAGCAAGCGCTCGGGAACACAGGGGTCACTACTGCAGCAGGCAGTCATCAAAGGAAAACTCTGTGATCATCTCTTGGTGCCCTGCTCTCAGGTTCTCAAACGCACAAAGTTCTGCGTCCAGGCTCGGCCCTTGAGTGCTGTAATAAAGTCCTAATCAAATGCAAGCAGCAATGATTATTGCTCACTGAGCTTTCTCTGTACAAACCAACGCAGCTTACCAAAGCTAGGTTTCCTTTTTCTCCAAGGCTTTTTGACTTTTCAAGCCTCTTGAAAGAGGAGATCTGTCAGAGAGCAGGTGATTCTACAACTTGCAAAAGCATCTAAATCATTTACATTTGAATGGTGTGATAAAAGCTCAAAGGAGGAGACTCCTGTTAGGAAATCCTTTGGAGAAAAAACACATCATTCACTTGGGCTTTGCAGGTGGATGTTACTCTGTCGTTCACACAAAGGTTTTATGATATGCTCAGTCTAGCTTGGTATGATCACCTTCAAACGATGCTTTAAAACTCAGACATTTGTGTTGAGGAATCAACAAAGTACAAAATAATAAAACAAAATTTTAAAAAGCCAGTAGAGAAACCAGGAGAAGCCTGTTCACAGGCAGAGATTCCAAGCAGGACCATTAGTTCAAGAAAAAACCAACTTGTTAACACAGCAGAGCAGGGAGAAGAAATTAAGATTTTATTCTCTTACCTCAGGAACAGCAGCGTGCAGGGCATTCACACTGGCAGCAGGATCAGTAACAAGCACACTCCGAAGAAGTAGTTTCTTCTTTTCTTGATTCACAGCAATTTTGCTGTTTTGTGGGGTTTTCTTGAAGGACACTTAGGTGAGATCACCAGAAGATTTTATATGTGTAAGACAGGTTTCTTGAGGTTTTTTCCCTAAGTTTGATCAGCATTATAGTACTATGATGTACAGTATGCAAGCAAAACACTTCAAAACAGCAAGAAAGGCCTATAAAGAGAGAAGAAAAATGAAATAGGCCTGAGGTACAGGAAAGGTGACATCCAGTCTTACACTCCCTAGGATACCAGGCGAGATTCTGTAAAGCCAAGCATTTGGTCCCTGAGCTCCCTTCTCCAACCCCTGCCTCCCCATGCGTGTCTTAAGCAGTGCAGGAAATTCCTGCTGCCTGCACCTCATGACTCACCTTGCTCAGCATTCTGCCTGCTCAGCAGCCTCTGGAAACTGCACCCTTCCCTTCTTTCTGCCCCACCCTTCCCCATCCAAATTCAAGGTCTGGAGGAAGAGGCTGCCATCTCTCACTGCTTCAAGTGAGCAGCCAGCGCTGGGTTCTCACCCTTCCCTTCAGACTGGGCTGAAATTGCCTCATGATGCAATTCTGACCCCACCCTCTCCTGCAGCACCCAGTTAATTCTCCCTTTACACTCAGCTTCCATGCTCTTTTCTTTTTAAAGCCGCCTTTCATCTTTGTCCGTGCTGTCTGCTTAGAAACCGTGACTGTAAGAAACTGCAAGCCATGCTTAGGTTGGGCCAACCAGAAGGCTGCAGAGAGTGCGTGTTGGGAAAGGGTTCCTCTTCTCTCTCCGGGAGTGTTGAGCCCTCTCTGGGGTCGTAACTGGCTTTGCAAAACACTTTGCAGCAAAGTGAATTCTTGATACTGCTTGGGACCTTCTTCCCCCTCTGCCCTGCTTTGTGTCACGCTCATCTGCTGCCTCTTCTCTGGTGCCAGCACAGCTGTCCCTGAAATTCCTGCCATGAGCTAGACCAGGGAACTGCTTTTAGTGGTAACTAGCAGGGAAAAAATAAAATGGCATTCTGTTCCTGTTAGGTCATGAAACTTAAAGCTCCAGACAGCTCAGTCAGATGTAACACTCTGGGGATGGGGAAAAGAGGAACAGAAAAATTAAAAACTTGCTAAGGTGACACAAAGGACCAGGAGTTACTTCAGGAATGGAAAACCCCATTCTGTCATTCTGGAGCTCACCCAAAAGCGCATCCTAACATTCATTTTCTTTGCATTTGTGGTAAACTTGTGCCAGCCCAGTGGAGATGAGGACATCTCTGCTTTAAGCCATCTATAAACACAGTGAGAGGAAGCCCATGTTCCATAGATATTCTGATGTAATTGAAAGGAATCAGACACCTCACAAGTAGATGAAACCTCTAAAATACACAGTAATTGACCCTCAATTTGTTGTCAAATTATATTGAAGGAAAACAGGAAATGCAAAATAATAAAGCAGGAAAATTTCTTGTAAGTGAAAGATAAAAAGCTGTGAGTTCAAGGCACTAGGAGGCCTTGTAATATGGTTCATTGATGTGATCTACAGGTTGCTGCAAAACTGAAATATAAGCACAGAATTTCAAGTAGGTACTATTCAGCTGGGATAATCTATTAGTTATTATAGATACCACTGGAAACGAACTCGGAATTTGCTTCAGAAACAAAAGCTACTCGCAGTACTTCTGCACTGGTGTAGCTGAATATTAATCCTGTCACCCCATGTCTCTCAATTTTTGTGACTCCCAGGGACTTGCATAAATATATGCTAAAAATGCATTGTACTTTTCTTTGAAACGATTGGGAAATTTTTTCACATGCCACATTGGAAAATTTAAATAACTGATGCAATATATCATATTGGTAAAACAGTAATATATGCAGGACTGTACAAGCAAATACGGCACCTTTTCTCTGTCATCAGTATTGTCAATATTTTTATTTATGACTAAAAAACCTACAGAAATTATCAGAAATACTTTATTTTCCTCCCAAAGTATTCTAAACCTCCTTGTGTACATTTTCTTTTTTTGGCACAGTTTGCTCTTTTTCAGCAAAAGGCAGCCAAAATTCTTAAGTCTTGGAAGAATCAACATCCTTAAATGCTGTAATTTAGATTCATTTTAACCAGAGATAATTAAAATATTTGCTTCCAGATTAAAGAGTCTTTACATGCTGTTAATTTGGGGAATTGTTTTTTTCAACATTCTTATGCAAAACGGAGCTGGCTTCCAGCTTTAAATGAAGGTGTGTGCCTGAGCACATGCAGAGGGTTGTCACCAGTATGTCCATTTATTTTCTGCAGGTCACTTGCTGCAGAACCTCACGGTAAAACCAGGGGAGGTCATCCCAGCTGAGGGGGCATATCTGCACAAGCACATTAGGCAGTAAATCCCGGGTTTTTTTCCTAAAAATATAGATGTGAAGTCAGGAGCAGAGGTTTTTTTGCACACATGGAAATTCTTTTCAAAAACCATAAAAGTAATCAAGATCTTGCATGTTGCAAAACCGGTGCGTAACCATTACAACCAAACAGAAACGCATAATTAATTGAATGCTAATTAAATACAAATCACAGCTTGGAAGGAGTACAAGTTTACAACAGCTTTTCCGTGTTCTAGGATTACTTTAAAACTCCCCTTCTTCAACTTGTGTTAACTCCCCTTCTTCAATTTGTGGTGGTAAGTAGAATATGGGTTTTCCACAGAACGGTTTTAGATTTCTTTGAACTGATGTTTCATAAAATTTAAACGAAAATCCCCTTGCAGAAATCTAGTTGTAAAGTTTGTGCGCTTTTTTTTTTCCTCTTTTCTCGAAAGAATCTCTTGTCTTTCCAAGATCAAGCTCTTATGAACACATGTCCTTCCAACCACAGTTCTCAGCTTCCCAGAACGTGCTGTGGTGGGCCCAGCAAGGGGCCCTGAAGATAATTAAGTGAATGGAGCATGTCAGATGAGGAGAGGCTGAGAGAGCTGGGACTGTTCAGCCCCAAAAACTGAAGGCTCAGGGGAATCTTACCGAGGTATAAATATCTGAGAGGGGAAGTAAAGAAGATGGAGCCAGACTTAGTGGTATCTGGTAAGGGCAAGAGTCAATGGTCACAAACTGAGATGCAGAAAATTAATCCTATTTAAACATAAGAAGAAACTTTTTCGCTTTCAAGCAGTGGAAATGGTTTCCCAAAGCGTTTGTGGCATTGCTGTTTGTGAAGATATTCAAACCACACCTGGACATGGTCCTGAGCAGCCTGTTCCAGCTGTTGCTGCTTGGAGCAAGGGGCTTGGACTCCATGATCTCCTGGGGTGCCCTCCAACCTTAACTGTTCTGTCATTCTGTAAAATTGAGATATTATTCCCATGTTACACGGACACACAGGCATTGCTAAATCTGCAGAGCCAGTAAGTGTTTTTCTGGCTTCCCAAATATAACCACACACCCCGGCTTTGCCCCAGCCTGACGCAGGGATGAAAATCATATTCACACCACTCGTGCCTTGCAGCAGGCTTTGTAAAGATGGGAAGGGAGTCCTGGTTGGGAGCCACAGCAGCTGAGTTGAGCTGCGTGACTGGGACCAAGCACTGAGTCCCTGCAGGCAGGTTTGGATGCAGCCCGAAAGACTGATGGCTCCGTTCAGAATTCCCACGATAGCACAGATGACAAATTTAGGGTCCCGCTACCTCCTGCGAGATTAGAAATGACAAGCGAGATTACGTGTTCTCCACGATTGCCAGATCTTGGCATGCTAGAGACTCAAGGGAGAGAGGTTATCCTTAAGAGAGGCATTTATCACACACTCTGGCCAGCCTTGGGCAAGATACTGTCTTGGAGAAGGTGTCGAAGTCCAGATTTCCCAAAACCTTAACAGCTGGACAATTCATCTTCTCCCCCCACTGCTCTGCGTATGTTACAAGAAAAATTCAGGTCATGGGAAGT
The DNA here is from genome assembly GCA_013397845.1 of Melanocharis versteri. NCBI lineage: Eukaryota > Metazoa > Chordata > Aves > Passeriformes > Melanocharitidae > Melanocharis > Melanocharis versteri. The sequence continues at coordinate 63,925 of VZTG01001362.1, read as the reverse complement.
TTATCAAAGAGCTAGAGATACACAGAATTAGTTTATTTAAATAGAATTTATTATTTGGTAGGCTTGAGCACAAGCAAACTTGAATGAATTTCAGAAAAGTTCAGAATTGCATCCAAAGACGTGAATTGCCATTATTAGGGCATTCACTGAACAGCAGAAGTCATACTCAAATTAATCAAAACCAATTTAACAATTACAGAACCAGCAGGATGACTTCATTGTCATTTGCCGCTAATGACAAATGTTTAGTACAGATAGTGTATTTGTCTTCTGAGCTATTAAAACGCCGTTTGCTATTCATAACTCCTCAAACCTTTCCTGTAAGATGAAGGATCCATCATGTTCATGGAAAAGAAGCCAAGCTTGTGGTAGTACAGCACCCCTCCCTATTCTCAATCAATCAAATCTGAGAGAGAGAGAGGGAGACTGATGAGAACAACCTACTTTTCTGTGCGTGGCATTCACTGAATGTGAAAAGGGGTTTCAGCAGGACCGAGAAAGTAGCTGTTGTCATGACAGCACTGGGAAGCCCAGGGACTGAAAAGATCTTCATCAGCTCACTGCAGCAATTCTGTGCCAAAGGAACTGTGCTGCCTGTCTGCCTGCTGACAACAGAGCCAAGGGAATGCCTGCTTGTCAAACCTCCGTGGTTCTACTCTGCAAACTTCCCCACTCTTGGCCTCTGAAGCTGGAATATAGTTGCAATCTGGCAAAAATGGATCTCTCCTGCCGCCCTCCTCCCCCTCCAATACTCCCCACACCTTCTCTTTCTCTCTCTGCTTTAACAAGGGCAGCACCCAGCCTTCTTGCACTCCCTTTTGCCGCAAAAATGCCATGCTGAAGGCAGCAGTAACCTGTAAAAAACCTAATTAAATACCAGCACATTCTGCAGTCCAGCTCCACTGGTGTAATGACTGCCACTCCTGTATCCTCAGTGCGAGGGACCAGCGTGTCTGTGTGCTCTGGTGTTTGCCTGGCAGCTCTGGGGCAAGAGGCTGAGGATTTCTGTGATAGGATCTGCTCCTTGGGGTCATGCCTGTGACAAGGGTGGAATGTTACCTGGTCAGCTCTGGCCACTCCAACCCGAGTAAATGCATTGTCTTTCACACTGAGTTGGGCAGCCTGCTGTCCGTGCCAACTGCCCACTGTAATCACCACCAGCACCAGTTTTGGGAGAACTACGAGACTCTTCCGTTCCCAGCGAAGTTTTATTTTACAGAAATGACTAAAAATGTTTGCTGCATAGGTGGCATCCTCATAATGTAGACAAGGAAAGAGAAAGTACGGTCTTTTCGGCTGTGCACATATTGATCGGGTTCTGACGCTGTTTATTTGAAGCAGTGGGAAATGAGAGCATTTGGAAACTTGCATGATGTCCCCACTGGTTATCACTGATGGAATGAAAACTGTGATTGAGTGCTTTACACCCAATCTTGCCACCTTGATTGCAAACTAAATGATCAGAGATGCGTGCTGTCAGATGAATTTTCCAAGCTTTGTCTGAAACTTTGATGTCTCTGGTATTGATTGCAAAATTCACATTGACCTCAGTGGGGCCAGACTATCAAACTCAGCCTGAGAGCTGGGGAAGTGAGGAGTTTTGAGGAGCTCACAGCAAATCCTGATATCCTGATATTATTGATGGCTGCTAGGAGGTGGGGACTTGGCCCCTACCGCACAGGAGTTGCACTGTGACTCCTCCATCATTCAGAATTTCAATAGTTCAGAGGTCCAGTCTCTCAGGAAGCCTGGAATACGCGGCAGAATTGGGAGATGTAGATCCTAGATTGGCTCAATGCCCCGATGGTGTGCCCTGTGGATGCGCTGCATGTCTTCTAATAGGCAAAGCAGCGATTCCCCTCTCCTGAATTCTATTCCCAGCCCAGTTGCTCCCAGATTCTCCAAACAACTGACTGCATAGGGATGAGCAAAGCATTTTAGCATGTTGTTATGCAGCAATTTATGCATGGTTAGGATATAGTGTCCTAGGTTAAAAATAGGTTTATTCTATCACCATCTCCACAACCGTTGAAACAGCTGTTAAACTGTTAAACTGTTAAAACACTGTTATCTCCTGCTATCCGGGGGCCTATTATCTCTGCTAATGGGCCATTAAGAACTCACCACATGACTCATGAGTCATCTCAATCCCATTGTAAGAGGCTCCACCCAGGGGGGAGGAGCCAAGCATTCCCACCGGAATATAAACTGGACTCTAGGACTGTACAGCACCTCCTACCTCCTGTTCCTGGATATCCAGAGGACAAGAGTTTTCACTGGACCATCAAGATCTTTCCTTCTACCTGATCAGCGCTTCAGAGGACCATTTTCATCTGGACTGCTACCACCACTCTGAACAGAGTGTCAGGTTGTATTCTGACTCTGTCAGTGGGTACTGTTGTTGTTTATATTAATAAAGAACTGTTATTCTTTTTTCTCATATCATTGCCTAAAAGCTCCTAAATTTCAGAATTATACTCCTGTCTTTTCAAACCAAGACATATGCATAAGAGAGTTTCTTTCCCAGGACTGCTCTGAGGTGCAGTTGTTTGTCTTTGAAGCCTTCCAGTGAAAGCTGCTGTTAAACCCACACATGGGCTGTTCTCAACAGGGATGGGCCTGACTTTTAATGACATAATGCTCTTGAGTCTAGTCAGTCTTTTAAACCTGCTTGTTTTCAGTCAAGGTGAACATTATGTGCTTGACGATTTTTGCCTAGTGACACATGCAAACTGTATTCAAGAAACAAATACTAACCAGTACTTTTTCTAGGCAGATCAGTGCCCCAAAACAACCTACCATAATACTGAAGTTATAGTAGGAAAAGGGGCACTATATATTCTCAGCAAGCTGTTGCTATAGAGGCCTACTGTTAGCAGCAGTTTGGCTTTATATTGTATTTAACTAGATAATTTATCAGAACCATCATATTTGCAGCTGAATTTCTGTCTGGGTTTGGCAATGCTAAGTCTTTGTTTCATCTCGGTGAAAAGTGGATTCGGCTATTTAAAGCCTGGAAAACACAGGGAACTTTTTAGAGCAAGGTGAAAAAGGGCTGATTTTAAATGTGGTGAATCTTACAGCCCATGCCCACATGTCTTCACTTAAAACTGGGGACTCTTAAATGGAGGAAACGATTTGATTTAGATTGTGCCAGTGCATAAGAGGTACAACAAAGAGGGATGTATTATAGAAGTGTAACTCAGGCACTGAAAGCATTAAGATATCAGCTCTGTAGAGAGCGATGACCTACTTCTGCCTTGTTTCTTCCAAGGAAAATCCTTTGGCACCACTTCAGGCCGTGGTTTCTGTTCTCCCTGCTATCTTGAGGACCTGATCTTACACTAAAGTGCCTCAGACACGTTCACATCCCAGTTTCTCAAGCCCAAGTTTCACGTAGAGAGGAAGCAAAGCAGCCAATTTAAAATGGGACTTTACAGAAAAAAGCCCAAACATTCTCCTCACCGTCCTCAATAAAACATAAACTAAGTGCTGGACCAATGTCCATGAATCATTTGTCTTTCGGATTCTTTATAACAGCACATATTTTGGAGGTCTTTCACACATTAATACAGTCAGATTTTGGGACTTTCTTATATTGCAGTAAGTGATCTCAGTCCACCACCTGCACTGCACTATGGTAACTCCTTTTGGCATATTGCATGCGTATTCATTTCCATTACATGCAACATGTTCTCATCGGCTTGTGTTCTACAGTAAAACCAAAACTACTCAGTTTATATCATGCTTAACAAAGTATGGCAAAATAAATGCTGGTTTAAAAGCCATATAAATATTGAAACATGAAGCATTCAAAAGTTACTCCCCTCCTCCCTTATCTAATTATACTATTAATAAGATGCAAGATGCGGACTTTCGTCTGAGATGTAGGAACCACAAGAGATCAGATTCTCGCACAAATTCTCTCCCGCATCATCATGTTTGCAGTGTGAGCATGTTTAACTTAAAATCATGCAGTCTGTCCACCTGAAACCAGAAGAGCTGTTCCCATCTGGGCTCAGATCTGCCGCATCAACACAAATTCTGTTGCCCTGGTTATGTGCAACTGCAGGTTAGGCCAAGAACACATTTTCCCTGTTTTGCAGTAATTTGTCTTGTAGTTCCAGTGTAATATGATTGTCCCCTTTTTATCTTTAATTGTTGCTGTGCACCATAAAGCAGCAATATCACGACACTTAAAAGTCACTTTGTCGTTCCATTTGGTGAAGCCACTCCATTTTATGGGCAAAGGAAGGCTCTGAGATGTGGCTGCAACCTTGCAAAGAAACCTGTTTATGCAAAGTCGTATCAAGAACTTCTTTCATTTAGGTTAAAGGATCAAGTCCTTAACATTCGAAAATACACAATAAACACACAACACTGCATCATTGAGTAGGAAGGTTAATAAAAATACAGCCTGGCATTAACATTAAAAAGGCTCTAAATTTTTTCTTCACAGGTAATTAGTTCACACAATGAAATAATCTCCTTTCTTATCCTGGAAACACATGCATAAAACAGCTCAGATAACATCATTTACATACAGGCTGCTGCATCCGCATGTTAATGTCTGGCAGTGAAAAGTTCAGACAAGTTTGTAATCCCCGATTTCCTGCGCGTGCTCAGCACCCAGATTCCCAGAGGGAAGAGAGAGGGGTACTAAATATTACTGAGATGACAGGTCAGCTGCAGTCCGCCACATCTGGACAGCCTGCACAGTTACAGAGTTTCTCAGACCACGGGGTCTTTGACTTTTTTTTAAACTCATCTTGGTATTCTCTTCTTTTGTCAGTCACTTCTGGCCGTGGCCATCATCCTAAGCCTATTGTGCCGCCGCCACTGGCTTTGTCCGCTTTGCTCCATCGCGTGGTATTGGGAGCAATCTGCATTCCCATTTCAAGCACTATCATGTCACCCATCAGCGATGGCCCGCTTTCATCCCTTGAAACTCCCGCACAATGGCAACCACGCCGTGAGGACAAAGGGCCGGGCAGAGAGGGAAAGGGAGGGAAGCTGCAGGGGGAAAGCAGCAGCAGCAGCTGCAGCCGGGCCAACTTTGTTCTCTCCTGGGCGAGCACTTGAACTTGGACTGATAACATCCGCGCCCTTCGTCTCCTGCCTCCCCATTAACACAACTTATCTGCCCAGGGCAGGCTCTGCAAGGAAGCTTGGCTGCTCCTGCATCAAGGCCAACAGGTAACAGCAGCGCTTTTCCAGCAAGAGCCAGCGAGCCCGTGCCCGCCGCCAGCTGCGGGAGGGAGGCAGGGCTGCGGGGCTGCGGCAGGGAAAGCCTCCTCTTGCAGGAATACTGATCGCCAGCAGCGCTTTCCAAAGCACGAATCCAGCTAGCTGGGCATCCTTAAAATCTACAGCTCCTCAGCAGTCGTTAGAGGAGGCCATCCATTCAACTGAGCACAAATCCGGTTTGCTGCATCCAAAGATGCAGTTACAGCGCCCAAGGGTTTGGGAATTGACTGGAGAGTCCGCAGGGCTAAAGCTTTGACTAGGATTCACTCCTGTACACTGTCGTCCTCTTAACAGTTTGGAGGCATCAGCTGTAGAGATCTTAGACTTCACAGACCGCCTATGATTAATTGCCTGAAAACGTTGTAAAAGTTAGGGATTCTGATCACGGGTGAAATAACTGCAGTGCTCCAGCCTGGAACCAGCCAGCCAGGGAAGGATGGGTGGGAATCGGTGTGGAGCACTTCTGTGAAATAGGCAGGGCTCAAAGCAAGGCTTTAGAGTCCCACCTTTTACAAACATGACCCAGCTGTGCTCCTTGGGGTCCACGAGATTTTAATGAGGCAAAAATGATCAAAATGTCATGACCTCTGTTCTTCCTTGTCCTAATATCTGGATGATGGAAATGAAGGGGAGCTTAGCTAGGTTATATTTAGCTGATCACACAGAATGGAATAGCTTGAAGATCATGAAATAAAAGTTTTAAAATAAAAAGCTGTGAGGTCAAAGTAGCTATCCCCCCAATACTCCAAAGGATCAGTTTAAATAAATAAGCAAGTGTGGTTTTCCCAGTGTTGTATTCCATGAGTATTAACCAATTCCTCTTCACTAAGGCAATCTCCTAAATTGCTGAGGCTGGCTCGTTAATTTGTAGCTGCTACCTTGTAAATAATGATCAGGATTTCACACATTATCCAGGCACTTTGTCTTTATTAAAAATATTTATTATTTGTAGGCACACTATACTAGATACAGTAGTTACAAAATATTATGGGTCTGTTGGCACAGGCTAAGAAAACAGCCAGGAATGTTATTCAAAGGTGATTTTGGTTTCCAGGCAATTTCCCTGCTCACGAAATGACACCTTCAGCTAGACCTGACTCCTACAAGCTGGTTTCCGTGCAGTACCAGCCCTTGCACGTGCAAACTCTCCGAGACATTCTCCAGGTAGCCAAAAAACCAAACACAAAATAGCAGCAGTCACCAGCATCAGAAAACATTCATCAGAAAGTTCAGCTGCCTTTTTTCCCCCTTGTCTAGATATGACCATTTCACTGTATAAAAAGAGTAAACCCAACAGCCATTAACAGCTGCTTCCTAGACTGGTGGATGAGCATACTAAAAAAAAAAAAAGGAAAAAAAATAATTCCTCTTTAAAGCTAAAACATCTGAAACAGCCTCCATGTTCTTGCTGACTTGGGAATTTACCAAGAAGAAAGCTGCACAGTATGAAGCACTCGACTACATGTGTAATCAGTGTCAAGACTCGCCAGAAATTCATATTGTGAAGAGGTGATTTATGAGTTGAGTTGCTGAATTTTGCAGCCTTTTTTCCCCCTCAATTGCTTTGAAATGTACTGACAATTAATGACATTTTTCTCAAATAAATTCTTATGTATTTGTTTGTACTTACCAATTTTTTTATTTCTAGTAACGTGGCTATTACTTAGAAAAAAAAAGTTCTAAATAGAATCCATTGCTGAAAATAAGGGAGATTCACATGCAAGTTACTTGGAAATGTTGGGTGTCTCTCATGATATGCTTTGACTCAATCTTTCAGGATGATAAGCACCTGCAGATTTTAGCCACTCCAAGCAAGAAACTGACTGCCTGGATTCAGCTGCTCATGTAGGGACAGACAGCTGGGGTGTGGATAAGGCAGTTTTTCTCCATGTAAGGAATGCAGAATATTTTACACATTGGGCTGCAATGGGTTGAAAGATGCAGAAGAGAGTCCAGGACAGTACTGGAAATTGTGACACAGGAAAATGATCAGATGACAACAGATGAGGATGAGGTATTTTCCTGAAGGTTTTCATTGATCAAACCTCGAGGCTATAAGTAAATCTTGCTTGTTCTACATATAAAGTTAAACATGCAGAGTCTGCTTTTTTATCTTCTTCTTTTTTTTTTTAACAGTACTCATTTCACCTTCAAAAGAGCAAGAGGGTGTTTCCATTTTTAGTCTGAAATACTTTGAAGTATTCCCATTCCACAGAACGGGGATCTGGATAGAATTTGACAAAAAGAAAAAATGAATTCCTTATTTTCATTTTGGTTTCAGTAATAAAGAAGTTAATGATCCCACATCTGGTTTTGTCCAGATATATTCTACAGCAGTCCACTGGAAACAGCACCATTTGCTTATAGCTTTACTTTTATCCCGAACAGAACCTAACCCAGCCTAAATAAGTGTTCTTAAACACATCCCTAGCCAGACTGCCACACGAGGCAATTAGCAACCTCTGTGCTGATGTCACTTACCCAGAGCTGCAATTAAGAGTTGCTTGCAGTTTCACCGCAGCAGCCAGATAATATTTAGACAAACCTTAAAAACATTTTCTTTGGCATACCACAGAATGAAGAAACACCACGAAAAAAAAAATACCAAAACCTTCATTCCACAAGTAACATTTGAATGCTGACACATCTGGAACAGCTGGGTATCAAGTTGTGCGTGTCAAGTTCAGAAAGCAGCTGCTTTCAGCCTTCATTTTGGGTCAGGCATTTTTTTTGCAGCCACCAGTATATTCCATTTTATTTTGTAGCAGCTTCTTCAGTGTTCCCATATGGACAAGCCAAACAGCTCTTAGGATATACCAGCAAGCATATATAATGGTTTTTGGAAGAAATGAAGGCCAGATGTTGCTTTGTTATCTCCACGTGCATCCTTAAAAAAGTTAGATTAAGTTGTTTCAGATATATTATTAATGCCAGGTACAGGCAATTTGTTTATCGGCCGTTTAAATGTCAACTTTCTAAAGGACGGAAAATAACATTTTAACTTAGGATTCAAACTGAAATAAGATTAAACTACCCTAGAGTAACTTCAGAAAATAATTATAGCACAATCCCAAGATCCCAGGGACAAAATAGTATTGTGTAGAAAAGATATGATGAGCCATTTTTGAGATCTGAATGAGTACCACTTCTGGTTTATTAGAAAAGGAAAAATAAAACCCCTCCACCTTACCTTTAAAATATAATGAAAAGTTTGAGGTAAGACTTATCCAACAGCACCACTTGTCAAAGGTCTTCTATTCTGCTGCTTTAGTCAACCAGGATATAACTTAAGCCCCTAGTCTAAGTCCTAGAGAATTTAATAAAGCTATTACTGACAGTGTAATTCATTAATGTTTTTCATGTATACACTCCTGGTACATCTAGTGAATCCAACAGGGTGGATAAGAATTCTGTCACAGACTGTCCAATTAATGTAATTTAGATAGAAATGTGCAAATTTTTTTTCTGATTTCCTGAAAATAGAACCTTATTGGATACATTTTATGACACATATTTCTGGGGAAATGTGAACTGAAGACTACTTTTCCCACCTCATTAATAACATAAACAAGGTTTGGGTTTCAGCTGCCTGGTGAGGTCTTTCCCTTTGAGCTAGTCCACAAAATACAAAAACTGCCAAGACACCAGCTATAACTTTTTGAGTAATGTCACTTTATTAAGGGACTTAAAAGAATCACATTCTCTAGTAGCCTTGGAACAATGCAAATGGTGAACAAAAGACAAAAATAGATGTAATTGGTTCTGAAAAGCATGAACAACTGTAGAGAATGTGTTGCATTATTCCTAAGGACTCTTGCTTTTGAAAAAAAAGCACGTTCCATATATACAAGTGTCAGTGCAATAGCCAATAAAGCAATCAGTCAGAAATATAAAAATATCCTAGATACAAACTTAAAATAGATGTTTGAAGGCTGACCATATCAGTATTCTGATATTTCTATATCTCAGGAGTACGATCACTGGGATGAGTTATTCTGATGAGGTAAGAAACAGTAGATGCTCTGTGATAACACAAAGCCATACATTTATTATTTTTTTTCCATAAGACAAAAAAATAGAGCACCCAATGAAACTCCAAGTCTTTGCAGCAAGTGCCCACAGGAAGTGAAATTATAGTCTATGATCATTACTACATTCCTGCATCATTCACCTTCGCTGTCTTTGCCAACAGTTCCATCAGCAAAATTTGCTCATTCTCCCCCCCTTGCCCAGCTCCATTATACACTGCACGTTCCTCGCAGATATACCAAACCAGCAACTGCTTTAGACACAGGCAACATCTATAAATGCCCAAAAATCACTTAGTCATTCTTTCCCTTATTGGTTGCAATTCTTTTCTTGGCAGCAAGGGCAGAAAGAGATTGCAAAACTTGACAGCAAACAGCTCTCTCTAGAAGGGTTAGGGAGAGAATAGGGTGTGTCCTATTTGCTTTGCCTCAGGTGCTCCAGTGATGCCACTGAACTTAAGCCTTGGCTGGTTGCAATAAAAATCACATTCCTCTTCTTTCCTCTGTCTTTTGGATGGAAGGATGCACTAATTTGGGGCTGCTGTTCCAAAAAAAGAGGGTGATGTGGTAACTTTTCAGCTGGATGTTGTCTGCCTGCATCATCGTTCATCTTTCCTTCAGCCACCTCTTTCACTGTGACCCTCCAGGCTCTGCTGCTGAATTCTGATCCCTATTTTTTTACTTTTCAGAGAAAATATCAGAACAACAGGTTGCCAGACAACATACCCTGTGTCTTTGTGGCAAAAAGCACCAGGAAGAACTGGCAGCAGAGCTCGGAGTGCCGGAAAAATCCAACAAACATAAACTACTTGGGGAGGGGGGCAATGGTAAAGTCATTTCAAACTGTGTGACAGTATCAGGCACTCCTCTACAGAAAAGCACAATGAATTATACAGTCTCTAGAACAGCAATATTAACTTGATCAGGATATGATTTGTATGATAAAAAAAGCACAACAGGAGCTGGCAGCTGCCTTCCTGTGAAACTTGCCTTACCACTTATGGCACACACATGCACTGAAGCACACAGCAGTTGCCTGAACCTGCAAAAGATTCCTTAGCTTTACATCCTAGATTCAAAAGCTTTTCCTGAAATATTTTCATTTTTCTTAATTCTTTTCTAAACCTCTTTTGTCTCAGGCAAATTCAGGCAGCTGTGTGAGACGGAAAAGCGAAGCTGGTAACATCTGTAGTGTGACAACACTTGACAGATTATTTCAGGTTTTCTTTCAGTTTCTGAAAGATGCTACGCAGATGCCAAAGCCTCCAGGAATCATCACACTTCTCTCCTTAACCCCACTGAACTTGGCAATCAGCGTTTGCAAATATTGAATTACTGCTCACCACACCCCACTAAGACAGGCTATTACCTCCCGTGTAAACAGGCAGGGAAGGGAGGCACAGAATGACTAAGTGATTATTCCAGTATCACAACACACGTCTGGGAGAGCCAGGAGCTGAACCTGTATTTCTCGCATCTCAGTCTCAGGTTGTCTGTTCTGTTCTGTGTTGCAGCCTTAATTCTTTCCCGAAGAGGAAGACTGGGATCTCTTAAGAGTCTGTCACTGCTACTCTGGTTGACAGGTGATGCTGCCAATGGGACAGGAATTGTTGCATTCCCCACATCAAAAGGTGGAACACAGTGTGACATCTGTTTGCTGGAAGAAATACTAACCATACAAGTCCTTAAGAACATCAACATTTATTTATTATGATATAAAAGAAATGGGATATGAACATTCGTATTTGAACAATAATAAGTGGCTTCTTATACTTACATCGTATGTGCTCATTGTATAATATATACACAATGAACATAATTACATTTGTACACAAACTAAGTACTGGATTGAAAACCTGCTTATTGCTGTACACACCCTAACCCCATGAAGGAAAAGCCCAGTACCTCAAAATACCTACACTCCATTTTAGTCAAGAAAAAGTAACCACTAACATTAATGTCTATGTTGACAGAAGTGTGGCAGTAACTGCTGACATTGCAACCTGACCAAGAAATCATTACAGCAGAAACAGGACATCTTTTACTAAGCAATAATAAAAATGGCACATTTTAAATATATCTATATGTATATATATATAAAAATTTTACAAATAAATCGTTAAAACAATAAATTGTAATGTTTAAAAAGTGTAAAACAAGGTTTAGTGGTGATATGTAAAATTAACCGAGTTATGCATCTAAAAGAAGCAAAAAAAGTAAACTTATATGATCCATCATTAAAAGAACATTAAATTCTGAAGAACAGCAAATAAAGTTCTGACTGTAGGCTGCACATTAAAAAGAGCCTTTATTTTATGTGCACAGAAATCGTAGCAGCAAGCTCGTATCAGGAGAACAATCTGAAGGTTGTTGAGCGTACACGTGGGCCATTTAAAGCTCTCTTGGAATAAACATTTTCCAGGAAGTGATAAAACGATGCTCTGTGGCCAAAAGCATCAGAACTATGAATTTCATAGATTTAAAATATACTGTACAATATCTTCTCATATTTTCATAGGTCAGGTCCATACATCTCAGGCATGAATTGTTTCAACAGAAGCCGTTAGTGCTGAAAGACAGACACAGATTAAGTTACTCTATTTTAGCAACAGAATATTGTCCAAAGAACTCAGGGGATTAAACACAGCAAAGAATTCCTGACCCCATCCTGGCAATGTAGGTGTAGAACATAATAAAGTATCGTAGAAATCAGTTGTTTCCAAAATCTGTTTTCCTGATGAATAATACTGCTGTCAAGATATTTCAACTGCAAGAAGCAAAACCAAGATTTTTTTTTTTTAAATTTACACCACTTGGAATGAAAGTCTGTTTACTCTGAGAGTTTTATCCTGTTACACATGGTCACCTCCAAATGCTCTTCACCTAAAACCAGTAATAACAGTAAAGATCCTAACTGGACTTAGAAATGCCAGGCACATTTTGAAGAGGGATGCAGAATTATTGAGCTGCTACACTGAACTGGCACCGCAGTTCAAGTGCTCCACCCAGAGCTTGCTGTATTTTGGTAATTGCTGCAAGGACTTCTATAAATAGCTTTTAACAGTTCAATGGTAAAAATGGTCCTGAGCTCTGAATCTCGGTGCTGTATAAAATTGCATTATCCCCCCATTACTCAGTGAAAACACAATGCTTAAAATCTAACAGTGTTAGGGTACACACAGAGATTTGTCTCTGCAAAATAAGGGCTGTGACAAAAAAGGAGCCTTGTGTTAGGGGGTTTCTCCTTAGTCCTACAATACACAGTGCCACCAATTTCCTATGGCAGATTCCATCGGCACTGTGCCAAGAGTATCATTTTTCTAACTGATGTAAAAGCCAAATATAGGTATTACCTCTTCATTCCCTGAAACCTACTATACATTTTCCAGATGCTGCCTGAAAAATTTGGTTGCGTATGACCAGGGCTGATCCCACAGCTTGGAAGTTCCCTTTGCCACGTAAGACTACTTGAAAATGAGGGATGCTGAATTCCTGTGCGTTAAAAGATGTGCCAAAATCTCTCAGCAAAGCACTGGAATATTGGAACCAGAGCCCCAGAAGGTAAAGGGCAGTAAATACTGCAGGCAAGCACTATGCTTCATCCATCTCCTCTGTAGGCTAAGCCCAGCTCACGGCAGGAATTTGTTTTGGAACTCCAAGGAAACAATCAACAGAGGCATCAACTGCAGCAATGTGGAATGTATGTGCACATAGTTAAGAGCTTTCCCCAGCTCAATCCAAACACTAAACAGCCACAATGGATGTGTTTGAAGTTCTGGAATCCTTTCTCCATCACGGTGAGGCATGTGCAAGCAGTTTTTTAGATTGACAAGTGCCATCCCAGATGGACCATTCTGTCACTGGCAATTAAAGCCTCTTTAGAGGCTTTGGAGGGCAGAATTGCCCTGAACACAGAAATGCCTCACCTGCAGTACTGGCTGTGGGGATACACCTCACCAAGGGGGGCCAAGCCTTTTACTATTTATTTTTATTTTATTCAGCATAAATCCTAAGGAAAATGAATTTGCTGATCTGATCATCTGAGCTGAAAGCAGCCTAATGCAATTGGTGACAGATTTCTGGTTGCTCCCTTTTGCTGACAGGTGCCCTGTGCCCACGGACAGAACCCAGCAGTGCGGTTTCACTTTCATTACTGACCCAAAACGTAGCTGATGGGGGAATGTTTGTCCTATTTAAAACGGAGATGCATGATAAATGCGTGTATATTTACACAGTGAACCTGAACAGCTTTAACACAAAAATCAGTATTTCCAGAAGAAAAGTCCCACTAATTTTTTTTAAATAGTTCGGTAATAAACATTTTGAATTAAAGTACAAAAATTCAAGCTAAAACTAATCATGGCAGAGCACACCCATGAGGAAGGCAGGAGCAGTGTCAGGACTGAATGTGAAGATGGCATTTTCCACTTTCTCAAAGGGAGAAAATATTAAAATAATTTTCCTTTTTTTAAAAATTTTTCTTTTTAAGGAGTATAAATAGTTTCTTGGCCTTAGTTCACATGAGAAAGATCTCTGTGATGACTAATAAGTCTAATTTTGCTAAAATGAAACCTTGGCAATTGAGACTGGGACAGTAAATTTAAAAAAATGCATCTTCAGATCTCCTCATGCTAAATGACTGAAAATGTCTCAATTTTAAAATGTTCTTGATTTTAAAGCTTTCTTAAGTTACATTAGCTATGGCATTTACCATTGCCATTGAAACAAAGCTCATTCTTTCAGTAGAAAGCTTATTTAAACAGACACTTCCTGACAACAATGAAATGTGGATTGATTTAAATGCTGGTGAAGTACTGAAGCATTCACCCTGATATCCTACTAATTTTGTTAAACACTTGCCTAAACAAACACATACTTTGTATTTCCATTGTCATTCATTAAGTGGGTAACACCACAGGTAGGAACACGTAAATCTAGCCTAACTCATGCTTTCTAACTTGATTCCTGGAAGCAATAACCCACTATGACAAGGAAGAGCAGCTGTGGAGGGCTTTCTCTATAGAAAGAAATAAAAAAAAAGTTTTGTAATTGTTGTTTCTATGTCCTAAGCCACAAATTCTTCAGGCCATCGGCCCATTCCCTCCTGTGCATCACTAAGTCTGAGCTCTGGTTGCCCATTTTGCCCATGACTGAAGCATCAGGACTCATTTGCACCTGTGCAGTGATGCTCATTCCTTAACTCCCTGTTTTGTAACAGTTCAGGTCTCTCCTGTAATTCCAAGGGCTATTACCCTGCCAGTTGTGGAGAACATGTCTGATAAACCAATTAGCCCTTTCTCTTTGTAGCTGGATGGAGAATGCACTCCTTGCAAGCAAAATCAATTTGTTTGTTTTCTGGCTGATTTATATTCAGCACTGCAGGTAACTCTGCCTTGCTGAGTATCAGCTGCAGATGTTTCTCACAGAAGTAACAGTGTACAAATACCTGGAAGAATGTTAGGAACAGGACAGGTGGGAAAAAAAAGAACGTACTTCTCTGTAACTATACACACATGAAATGTGATCCTTCTGTGAGCTGTGTCTGTGTGGATGGAGCTGGTGACAAGGACGATTCTGGTGAAGAAGGCAAACTTTTCACTGCAAGTCATACAGCAAAATAAATAAGAATACAAGTTACAGAAGCCATAATAAAGACAAGCTTGAAAATCACCATTTCAAGCCATAGCAAACATAAGCAGAAACAAATGAAAGCTACACAAGCAAAGACTTAAAATCTGATCAGCAAAAAAGCACAGCTTCGAGGGAGATAATTGTTGATCCTTAATCAGGCTTGGAAATAACTAGTAGAACAGCAAACACATGAATGCTGATGTTTTATGTTGCCAAGAAAGAGAGGAAAAAAAAAGTAAAATTTAAGCAGCTGGGATGGGCCGAGACCCACCTTCATATCCCAGCTCAGATTTTTCCTTCTGCTGAGCAGTACAAAATGTACACACAAGTTCTGGTTTTGATTATCGAGTCACAGAAAGGATTGCTGACTGCACTACAAAGGTCCAGATCACCTTTTATATCCATAAGTTGAACCATTTGGCTTACTTAACCATTCCCATCAGCAAATATCCTAGTAGTGTCCTGAATTCTATCTTCTCCCTTCCTCCTCTCCTACTCACTCCTCTCTTTTTTCCTTCTTTGCATACAGTTTTGCTTCATTCCAGTCTCCTCTTCTTGCAAAACAGTCCACCACCAGTCATTGCACCAGTGTTTTCTGATTTCTTCATCTTTCTTACTCCTCAGAACATGACCAAACTGGGGTCTTTTACTTGCTAGTTTAAAAATATTGGAAACTCTATAATTCCACAATCTTGGGCATATCTAAGGTCACTCAGCAGCAGGGAGTAATGGTAAAAAATCTATACATATCCAGGACTGAGATGAAAAAGGAAGGATTTGCTCCAACCAGCAACTACAGTATGACTCAATTTCTGGCAACAGCTATTTAAATCCCTGAATTAGCAACTATAAAAGCTATATTAAAACCTCAGAAAAAAGGAATTTCTGTAGCTGTCCAGTGGGAAACTATTTTTCTTCACGTTATAAAACTACACTTCACATGTAGACTAGCTCAGCATTTTTGATTCACAAGGGTTTCAGAGCGTCTAAAGACACAATCAAAATGAAATAAAGTTTTACATATGTACTGGATGAATTGTGCTTCAGTCAAACTCTTTTCCATACCTGCTGCTGCCTGATTTCCTTTTGAAGACTGTGCTGCTAATTCAAATGAAGACACAATCCCTTCTTGTTCTTGAACACTAAGTATTTCACTTTCTTCTGAGCTGGTTTTGGGTTTGTGGTTTGCAACTGTGGTCACACTCTGCAAGCTGTTTAAAAAAAGCACAGCGTTTAGAACTCGCTCTAACTTCATTTCAGGTGTTAACCACTAAGTATAGGAGCTATAATTTAATTTTCTCCTGCTAATAGAAAAAAGTTGCAACTTGCAAGTCCAGGTAGCATAAATTAAGCAGGAATTTTGAAACCCTTCTACTTTGTGTAGTCACACTTTTAAAAAGGCACCTGGAATTTAATTCCCTTCCTTCATACACTCCTGCTGTTTCCTACTGCTGAAGGGTCCTGGGACAAAGTTATGACCTAATGTGAGAACTCACTTAGGACCTGCAGTGCAACTTACACTAAAGTTATGAATCCTTAGAGAGAAATATCCAAGATATAATTTCCCTCTAATTCTGCAATGCTGCAAAATAGTGAGGTAAAATCTAAAGCAGGAGGTGTAGAATAAGATGTTTAGTTTGCTCCTAAATATCAGCAATAAAGAGCATGCTAGGGAAGCACTGGCTGAAGCGTCCACAATAAAAAGCTGTGCAAAGCTGGACATAATAAAAAGTTGATACAAAGCTTGAACGGACATTATTAAACACATTTTGGAGGCCAAAACAAGGATTATGAATGCATTCTGTTTATAACTGAGACAACACTTGAAAATAAACATTGCTTCACCCACCAACTCATCACCTCTTACTGAACCCTGGAGCAGATAAGCCTCTCACTAGATTTCCCTGTATGTAAACCACTCAAAATCATATAAATATACCATCTCAGTATTTATGGCAGTTGCTTGGTCCATTCAGCTAATAAATACAACATGCAAGTTTAAAATAGCCTCTGAACATCTTGTTTGATTTTTACCTTATATCACCATCATGTGTTTCTTCCAATTTATTTTTCTTTTCTGCTTTCTCTTCATTACTCACTTCTTTTGAGTCAGATACAACATGTGCATCTGATAAAAGATCATCAGTTTTTGACAGCTATAAAAAAATTGAAATCATGAAACAAAAAGCTGTAACACACACTAAGTGGCAGATAAGAAATACAGTACCAGGAAACAGTTTTATTAACAGACAAATTTTGCCATCATGTATACTTAGTAACTCAGAATTACATAACTTGAGAAATTTTTATCAATACCATGCAGGTTAATAGAGTTATCCTAAAACTTAGGAGAGAGTCCATGGGCAGGGCTTGACTTAATAACTTCCAGAACTTGTCTAAACTCTTTGGATTGCAGCCTGCCTGTTTTTTCATGCTATCCCTCTCTTCACGATGCCAACAGGGATTCCAGATACTGCAATATTTTGTTGGTAAGCCTGAATGCTGCTCTTAAAGGTCTGATCACATATAAACAATTTGAGTGTATTAGATAACTTTCCTTTTGAAATATTTGCATATTTAACAAAGCAACAGTCTCTCAATAAGGAAGTGTTTCTAATGGATAACAATATAAATTAGTTATTTGATTTTATACTATTCTCCATCAGATATATATTAAAAAACTAAATATAAATCAGGAAAACAAAAGAATGATTAACTGAGGAATATGGATATAGAAGAGGAAAAAAACTCTACACAATACTTTAAAAAATATTAAACTATAAGCAGGATATGGTTATGTAGAAGCAACTCCAGTAATTCATTCTTCACAGTCTGGTTTTGCTGAGTGTTAAGGGAACTTTAGTACCAGAAACACCAAGGTAATTCCCAGACAAGCGAGTTTCAAACTATTTCAAGGCACAAACCAAAGCAGTGATGAATATCTAAAAGTACAGGTACTGCCTACTTCCATGTATAATTTGTTGTGCCAGGTTTTTTCTGCTTTCTATAAACTATTTGATGTACTACAGCCAACTGAAAGAAAATTCAGGGACGTTAAATGGCTGTCAAAAATTACACTGGGGTAGCCTAAGCAATGAATATGACAATGATTATTATTTAAAGACCATATACAAGAAAATTCAATGTCTCAGCTATAGACAGATCTGATAAAATTTTGTGATTCTCTATGGAATATTGTATATCCAACAAGAAGACTTTATCTTCCAAGCAAAAGGAACTGGTTCACTTTCCCATACTCTGGTGTGTGTGTGTCTCAAAATACTTTTTTACTGCAAGACAAGCTGATGAACAGTTTAATAAGGAATAGTTCTGTACCTCTTTAGTAGAACTTGAATTATGTTCTTGTTCTCCATCATTTTTCAGTTGTGCTATTTCTTCTCCAGGACTTCCATTATTTTGTTTCAAATTATTTTCTCTACTGGTGCTCTCCAACTCCTTCATGTTACTAGATACTGTATCATCCTTTTTCCGATTCTGTGGAACAAAATTGGTACGTGGACATATTGTTACAAAAGTTATCACAGTCTCAGTTCCCAGCCTTGTGCTGTCCTCTGACTGTGATTTAAAAAAATACTTGAAAAAACCTTAACCATACACTGCAATAAGGAAAATGGAAATCGTTAAGGACTCAGAATTTTCTCATTTTTGTACCTTTCAAAACAGTTCAGCCTGTCTAACATTTCATCGTCTGTAAGATTATTGTACTTTCTGCTCCCCCCTTCCTCTCCAGCATTTCAGTGCCACCCTTATCTTCTGAAATTTCATTCATATTTAGCTCAGTCACACACCAGCTTAGCAGCATTCTTACTTGCATTCATAAACACTGCTCTTTTTATAAAATAGCTTTTTCTGGTTTAAGAAAAAAAATCGATAAAAATCTGCTTTCAGCACAAAATTCACGATGCACCTGCATGCACTTCCTCCAATTATCTTGGGTATCCTCCAAGCCTGTGGTGCAAACTGATTTAATAGAGGACAACACGGTATCTGATAATGGCAGAGGATATTAATTATCTCTTTAAAAAAAATAAAATCCATCGCACAGAGAATAAGTTGATATAAAAATTTTGAGGAAGGGTGGTAGAGGTGACTTAAGACTGTGAACTGTGAACATGATATTGGCAGAGCAGCAAACCGACCCGAAGGGAGGCTCAGCTAAGAACTGGAGCTGAGGAAAATAGGAGCCATGGAAGCAGTAAATCTCGAGGCTGAATTCCTGTGATCTAACACATGCACTCTATTAAGAGGAAATTCCATGTGAGTCAGTTCATAAATCAGTGTCTTTGCTCTCCTAAATTAAAGTATGCACCCCTTATCATGCGCTTGTCCCAACAACAATTGTGAAGCAACTTCCTTTTGTATTATGGTAATCACTTCAAAATTACACAGCAGGCCGTTTATAAAATCCTTTTTCCTCTCCCATTCTTAAATAACCAAACCACAGTCGAAAAGACTTCCAGCAGTTAATGCCACTGCACCGTTTTTCTAAAAATCAATAGACACAGAAACTATGCTTTTAGAAATAAAAGCTATTACTCAGCATAATACCTCATCCTGGGGCTTTTAGCCAAATAGCATTCTGGAAGAATTAAAGTTGTGATAGAAAAAGTGACTTTGTAACATGGACTATTAGCTAAATATTCAGTTCAGAGACCTTCTCACTTACTCCATAAATTCCTTATCATCCACAGAGCCCTGATTTCACAGCGAAGTCTGAGGAACATGGTGAAATGAACAGAATTATTGTGAGTTCTGGCATAGATTTGGCCCCTTTTCCCACTCTGCTGCCCTGTGCTGGCTACCCAGGTGTGACACACAGCTTCCTCACCTCGAGGCATGGAATGATACCACAGGGAAGAGGTAAAGCTTAAACACCTCTGCAAAAACCTCTGAAAGAAACACCTGCAAAGCTTTGCTTTGCACGACCTCTTCTCGAGAAAGGCAGTGTTAATCACAGAAATATTTGTAGGAACTCCCTTCATGTATAGCATTCCTGATGTCAGCCCAAATACAGATGCTCTATTGCAAAGGCAAAACTGGAATTCAGAGTTTTCTGGGGATGCAAAGTTCTTGAAGAAAAAGTAACTTTTGTGTAACTCTGTAGCAGCTTATCATGCTGAGAGGGAAAAAAACCAACACAAAATGCAAATCTAAAACATCTTTGGAAATACCTAATTTCCTGACACTGCAATATATTTAATTTGCTTTTGGAAAATCAGATGTTTAAATGCCTACAAAACAAAAAAATGAAGGCATTTCCATACCAGTGGAAAGGCAAATAATAAAAAAAAAAAAAGTCAGTAAACAGCGTGGTCTGAAGAAGAAAGTATTCCAGATGATTAAAAACCCAAAGAAACCAAAAGCAACCAAAAACCAACTCCATTAAGCTACTGGAAAAGAAAACTGATCTTAAATATTTAGCAAGTAGTAGGCTGCCTAATATCTGCTATCCTATATCTGGGTTTGGTTCAGCTTTTTGGGTTTTGTTTGTTTGTTTGGGGTTTTTTTTAGATATATATTAATAATTCCTGGTTAATGACAAGCTGTTGTATCCTCCTCTTCTCTCCCCATCCTTTACCCACGAATAAACCTTTTAGTCATATAAACAAGTTTAAGAATCAGTGAAAACAAAAGTGTGGGTTTTATTTTAATGTATTTATGGGCTCAAACACCACAGCAGAAGAGCACCACTTAGGAGCTCTGATCATAAATATACATTCCTACCTAAAAATGTTACAGATGTTTGAATACACTACACGGCAGGAAAATCAGCACTGACTTCATTTCAACATCAACTGAGTCATGATTCTCCCTGACCCTGTTTTTAGTCACAAACCTTGCAATTTCAGGTCGCTTGCTAAATTTGACCAAAACACCCCACCCTGTTACCAAACATCACAGTGCATAATCAAACGGATGTGGACTTGAACTGATTGTTTTCCAAAGAGGCAAAGAAGTGGCTGCCATCATTAGGTGTAAGCTTAAAGGTTGTTCTTTTGAGTCTGTGACTCTACAATCAGTCTCAAATGAACTCCTTTGGTTTTTAACTGGACACGTCGAAGCTTTTGACCAGCGTGGGACCCACCTGTGCCAATTTGAATGGATTATCCCTGACATAGGACGAGCTCTGGGAAGGAGACTGGTCTGAAACACCAATAATATTGAGTCCTTTCCTCTTCTCTCTCAGACAAGCTTGTTGGTGTCTCTTTATTCTTTCCATCTGCTCCTCCACAGTCATTCGAGGCCGTGAGCCTTCTGCAAGGCACAGCTGCTCCACTGCACTCCTTGGTCTTTCCTTAAATGGAAGAAAAAATATATATGTGTTTCAAAAACCCAAGTTTTCAACCTGCTAACTTACCAGAAGAGATCATCTAATGATTTACTAAAGAGCAGAAAAATAGTGGGCAAATGAAGACCTCCTACGTATGTGAAAAAACAGTACAAGACCCAATTATGTTTTTTAATGAACACTGAAATTTGAAATAAAAGGAAGGAATCATTTGCTCTTCTATTGTTGAACAATAACGTTAACCATCACCAATGATAAACATTAAGAGAATGGGTAGATGCTCTCTCAAAGCCACTCTCTCAAGCTGAAACAATTTACCAGACGTTATACAACTGGCAAACACAAGATATTTGACTGAGACAGAAACATAATTGAAATTTAATGATCCAGGACATTTATACCAGTTGATCTAATAGTAATTTCTGCCTTTTTATTTCAAGAAAAACTACAGCTGGGCACCATTTAACTGGAAGTGCAGGCTGAAACTAAGTGAATTTATTACCACTTAAAAATCTGTAATTCTAAGCATTCTATTTTCCCCAAAATAACACCCATTTACCTACTCTCTTCTTGAAATTCACTGGTTTTCAGGCAGGTTTGTACTTTTTATGACAGATAAAAATCGACTTCAGGCTAATCAGCTGCACTCAGTACATTTACAGTAACTGATTTCACTTATGAGAAGTGGTATTCTTTCTCCAGTCAACATCCTGGGAGTGTCTCTCTCCTCTCCCAGTTTTCTCACAACTTCTCCTCTACTATTTGTCCTGTAACTATGGCAAAAGTTCTCCTCTCTTTTGCATGAACTACATGTAAATGTGTGTCTTTAACCCAGAGACTGCAGAACTGTCTAACCTGAAATTTCAGGCTTATTGCCTGCATATTGCTTACTACATCCTCATTTTTTGGCTGCTTTAGCTGTTTCCCAAATTGTTTTAGTAATGAAATAAATAAAAGCCTGTGCTTGTTATAAAGAGGCTGTTGAATTGCCAAATACAAGTGTTCTAAAGATGCTTCATGTGCTTTCAATTCAAGCTGGAACTTCAGTAGATCAGTAAATTTATCATTTACCACTTAGTTCTTGCCCAGTTTGAGTGTCTCCATGCAGTTTAACATACAGAGCACGTATAATTTTATCATTCTTTCTATAGCTGTCTCCATTAATCTAGTATATAATGCTTTTATAACAGCGATTTTTATTTATTTATTTTTTTGGAAAAGAAAATTAAAATAACTCCAACTTTTGAAGTAACGACTAAAGTTCAAAATGAAGACGTCCAACACTCAAAGGTTATTTTAAAGTACCGTTCTTAGATCTATCTTCTTATTCTTCCTCAAGGTGACGTAGGATGCTATTGTTGAAGACTCTGGCATTGGGGATTTGGTTCTGGGTGGTACAACTCCCACAGGGAAATGTGAGCCTGCAAAACAGCAAAGCAACATACTGAGCGCTGTGCACAACACTGCCAAAACTGCTGATTTGTTTTCTAGAGAAGACACGTTGTCAGCCTTGGGAACTCTTCTTCAAAAGGCAGATTCAGAAAGGGGAGAGGCCAGAGGTACTGGGAGTTGATGGGCGAAGATACTGAAGGTCCAGCCAGCTCTTGGATGGCCTCATTTGTGTGTGCACACATGTTCTCATGTCTGTGTGCGAATGAAATCACCCCTGAGCCTGCTCAGCTGGTAAATGAAAACTGGAGCTGAGCATATTCTGCTATAAAGCAACAGCTTGGGTCTCCTTTAGACATAAAAAAGGATAAAGCACAGCAGAGTTCCATTTTCTTTTTGTGTCACCTTTATGTACTACACAGGTCACAAATATTCCTCTGGTCTCATATCTGACATGGTCCCATTTGTCTTTAACTGGTGATGTTTGAAAGGAGAGGGAAATGGCTGGCATGAGAAGTGTTTACTACAGGAACATGCACAACTAGAAAAACATTTTGAAATTTCCTCTGAAATTATTAATTTTTAGAGCCACCCTCAATAAGAAACTACCATCATTCAAGTATGACTTCTTAAAAGAGCAAGAAAGAAAAAACTCACAGATGAGCTGCCTTTAAATTTCTTTCCTTATCATCTTAAAAATTTAAGACAGTATGGCATAACAACGTTTCCTGTACCATCACGTAGCTGTAATGGCTTACACACTGTAACAGAACTTAAACAATCAGAAATGGTTACATTTTCCTACTGCATGGGGATTGTTATTGTGAGTGAATGCCCAGAACAAGAAACGTCTGCTAGAAAATTCATATGCTCACATTATAAAACACAGCTATGATAAACAACAGACTGAAGAGAGTTTTAGAATATACAAAGCCTCTCACTTGCTATTCTGCCCCCCATCTCTAAACATTACTTATTTTCGAGGAATTTGTGCTATTGCTTTCCCTGACTGAGGACTGTTTTTCTACAAATGGACATAATAAAATAATTTCTGTCTTTGAGATAGAAAGCAGATGGGGATGCTTAGCGTTGCGTTGCTTTATACAGTCAGTGTAGACTTTCTTATTTTGTCTTGATCATTACCTCTTGACATAAATTACTGTGAATAATCAGAACCATCACAGGTCAATAAAACCTAGGCATGTTGTCAGAAAGACAAGTTTCTCAATTTAGGTCATTGATGACTAGCAAATCTCAGGATAAACCTTCCATTTTTCGCCACCAAGTTAACAGAAATTTAATTATGTGCCTTAACGTTATATCTCAGCAAATACCCCAGAGAATCTGAATTGACAAATTGTGTGGTAAGTGCAAGCTTAATTATATCACAGGGCCATTCACATAGTTTATACCCAACATGTATGCCAACTGAAGTTTTAAAAACCTCTGTTACCATTCTGATGAAAACAGTATCTTTGTATAATCATAATTCTTGGTAAAACTCTGGTATCATTGCATCAGCCTGCTCTGTAAAGGCTTAGTCAAAGTACCAGAAGAGAAAGCAATGATCCTGCTGGCACTGGCAGCATCGATCCTTGGGGTAAAAAAATAGCTGAGTTTAGGTACTTTTTCTCAAAGCTCTTATTATGGTTTTTGGGAGGTGCTAAAGCTGAGCATTTTCCCAAAGTCACCTTTAACAAACTATTCTGTGTGTTTTAACAAACAGAATTGAGAAGCACTTCCTGGTAAAAGACTCTACCAAGCAATTAGTAGCTTTTATGGGAGCTAGATGAAGAGAAGAATCTAAAGCATTTAGCAATTGCAAAGACCTTTATTGTCTGTACACTCCAAGGTCATGATCATTATTCCTATTATATCAGAGGACAGAAGGCAATTCAACAATTACAAGATTAAAAAAAAGAAAAAGACATTGTTTCCCTGCCTTATGAGAGCCTGAAAATTCTGTGGTGCTGCCTTTTTGGACGTTCCAGCGACATAACATTGGGAGCTTGATTCAAAAACTGAGTAATTGTTCAAGGGCAAGAACATAAAATGGGTAATTGTTCAAGGGAATGGTGTGTGGGGAATGTGAGTGATGTGATTAGACATGGTGTCAATAAGGATTTCAGGGTTGTTGGTGAGTGTAATGTTTGATTTTTCTGCGGTGTAATTGACTGAAATTTCTCTCGTCATATAATTAAATCATTATTTTATTGTGGAAGCTGTTCCATCAAACTGAGAAATGGACAGGCTACAAAGACACGAACCATGAGGCAGCTTCTGTAACACAGTTAAGCTCTGCATTTCTCGTGCAAAAGCTGGAAGGTTGTAAACACTGTGCCCGGGGACAAACCTTTAGTGGAGGATTCTGATTCTGAAATTGGTTCTGTTTTTTCTTCACCATTAGACTCATCCACTTCTGCTACTGTAGTTAACTCCGGTTCGCTCTTATAAAGCCTATAATCAGGACCCTGAGGAACATCAAGGGATGAGGTAAATAAACAGGCACTTTGGTACAAGTATTTATGTCTTAAGACTCAAACCAATTATTTTGTGATAACTCTGCTCTCACTTTAAGACAGTGTTCCATTGTTCAAGCAGTATGGCAGAAGTATTTTTTGGTAGTTAATTTGAGTTACAACGTTTGCAGACAATCTGAAATTACAGGACAAAATTACCACAAAAAGGCAGAGTTATGGGTTTTTTTAAATTATCTTCTGGAACCAAATTGGTATAAGCTTCAAAAACTGAGCCTGGAGCTTTTTAAAGAACTAGTGAGGAGAAGAATCTAATTTTATGAAATTTAAGTCTTAAGACATTTTATATACGCACAGAACATACGACAGGAAAATGTGAAGAGCAAATGATGCAGCTATAAACGAAACTAAATAAACAAAAGTAAAACCGTAACACAAAAGTAGCCAGATGAGTAAACAGAAATGGTGACTGCGCAAAGGAGGGAGGATGCTTCAAGAACAACGTGGCAGTTTAAGCCACTTACACAGTAAGATCCATTTCTCTGATATCCTTGAACTTGGTACATCTTCTTTTCTTCTGTCAGATGTACTGGGCCCCTGCTATAACAGAGCAAGGAGCTGCTATCACTGGGCAGAGGGGGGATTATGGGAGGATGCTCTGTAAAGTCATAGGACCGAGGGAGTGGAGGACGAGGTGGGACTACTTCCTCTTCCTAAAGATTGTAGAATAGTCACCTTATTTAGACGTGCGCACCTGGTACAGTTATTTATAACTTAAAAAGAAAAATATATTACCATGGCTACAGCAGCTATAGATTTTGCAGTTAAAGGGACAATGTCACATTTAACAAAAAAAAAACAACCCAAAACTCTAACACCTGCACTTTCTGTTGGACATGTACAAACTCTCTAAACCATCCTTTTAAAAATTAAATCCATTATCTTTTGAAAGATTTTTCTTTCAACTTATTTTACATAAATGAGACTTTTAGAAAGTTCTGTAAGCCAGATGTATATTGCCTACGCTTTAGATAACCATGACAATGTCCCTTTAAAACTGTAACTTCCAGCCAGATTTTCAGAGGAACTGAACATTTGGGAGCTCCCACAGTTTCAGCTCTTCTTGTGGGTGCTCTGGCCATCTGAGAAACAGGCTCAATATCTGAATAAACATATAAAGCAATGTATTTCTTCCCATGAAAAGTGTGGTGGGTAGAAAACATATCCATAGATCAGGGTTTGTATTTCTATGGTAAGAGCCTAGGGAGAGGAAAAGTAAGAAATGGAGAAGAGAAACATAGCAGTGAGAATATAGAGACACAGTACAAATGAAAGTGTTAGAATTACTAGTGGAGGTATCAGTCTTTAAAACTAGTTCATAATGCAGTGTTTTTACAGAAACATACTGAATACATCCTTCAGACATCCTTAAAATATTCAAGATAATGTTTGTTTTTATCATAGCCATGTTACAAGTTCCATGATGCTAAAATAGTAAATATGCTAAAACCATACCTCATTTTTATATTTAATAGAAGAAAATGTCCTTGATACCATGATGCCTGTTTAGGGGAAGGGGGAAAGGTGTAGGAAAAAAAAAGAGAAAAATTGTTTTCAATAAACAGCTTTAAAAATATGAACTACAACCTGTTGCTAACGAACAAATACACCCAGCATCAACTTCAAGTAGTACTTGCTTTGCTCTTTTTTCAGTCATTGTGCCATTTGTATATTTTTTCAAACATACAAAAGCAACAATGGAGCTTGTACTTTAAAAATTTGTATGATCCAATTTCATTTCCTATGAGACAAAAGCATTGGCTTACCTGCCTCTGAAGAGCTTCTTTGCTGTTTATGTTTAAGTAAACCCTCCATGACATCCTGAATTCTCCACAGTTCCTTCTGAATCTGAGCACGCTGTATCCCTGCTGACTCAGTCTGCCAGTAAATAAACAGCATATATGGTCAGTACATTAGAATACATTGCAAGTGGAAAAAAAAAGGGAAAACCTTTTTCTGTCTTTAGACTAAACTGCACATCCTTTCACAGTGAAGGAAAGTAAAATGCAGTAATGACAGACACTCTCCTTTCCCATAAAACATTCAAATATTGTCTGGAACAAGAAGTATAAGAAGTACAAGATTGACTAATTTCATGATGCCTCAGCCAATTCGAGAGCAATCTGCTAGTTCAAACTTCACTTCAAGAACAGATTTTAATCTCTGGTCTCCGAAGAAAATCCAAGCAGATTCTGCACCAGAGACCCACGTACAATCATGGAAAAAGAACCATCACTTCCAGCCCCAAAACAGGTGGAGATGAACAGTGTTTGCATGCTGGCATATAAACCTATTTACAGTCATGGCCATGCACACTGTGGACCAATCAATGCAAGTTTTCCAGATTTTGGGCTTCCCCGAAATCTCTTCCACAGCTGCATAGAAAACCAACCCCGGGAGCAAAGCACCTGCAGTGCAGACCACACCCATCTGCCCATCCCAGACAAGCTGTGCACACTCCATGTCCACGTCCCTGTGTGTGTGTGTGTCACAGAGAGCCCTCCTCAGGAATGCAGCACCAACGCTGTCCAGCCCTGCACAGCGAGTACAGAAATACACAGCAGAACCCCTTCTTTGTAAGGCCTGAAGCAACACCCACAGCATTTGCTGTAGTAATTCCTTTCAATGAAATTATTTAATTTTAAAATACTCAGTGGAAGGATTTGTGCGAAGATTTATTATGACTGTCAGAGAAAGGTCTGAGAAAGCCATCCCGTTTCAAACCCACTCACTGAAACAAAAAAAAAAGGAAGCTTCCAGACAAAGGAAAACCAGTGTTATAATGTAAAAAAATAATAGGAAAAACGGAAGACTTCTTCAGAACTTACAAGGTAGAAAATGAAACTAGAAGTTTGTAAGTTAGTTCACCATTTGTGCCCCTTTTTTCATCTGTACAGTTTTAAAACTCAGAGAAAGCCAAAGTGAATTGAGAGTACTTTAAGATCTTTGCCACACCTGAATTTCTCCAAGCCGATCGAGCTGCTCCTGCATATGGTTCCTTGTTACAGTCACATCATACTCCAATTTATCATATTCTCTCCAAGCTCTTTCCAGTTCCTAAGCATATAACAAATGCAAAGAATTATGGATGCACATTCAATTAAAAAAAAAAGTTTTTTTCATTTTCCAGTGGCATGAAACTTCAGGAAGTAACACATAAGTAGATCTCAGCAATAAATAAACAGATACATAATTTAGAGAATGCAATGTTTAAACAGCTTTTTGATTTTCTAATGACACTGAATGAAATTCAAACAAACAGCATTTTGTCTTTTCACTAACAAAAAAGATAGGCAAGGGCGAATTCTTCAGATTACGTCTTTATAGTCAGCAGGCATGTGGATCTTAAGCTGTCTTTCCAGCGAGGCAGAAAAGCCACAAAAATGGATGCAAATTTGTCTTTTTTATCACCCCGAATACACATGTGTGAGCGCACAGCATGTGTGTGCACAGGCAATGCATTATGCAAGGGAAATGTAACTCATCCAGCCCTGCCTGCAAGGCTGCCAGGGAGTGCCCCAGGCCTGTAAAATACACCACTGTTTTACATGTGTGCAACTGCAAACACCACAAGGAAAAGGTGGGAAAAAAAAAAAAATTACTCTTCTTCGAGGTCAGCCCCACCGTCTCACTTTTGCAGCCTACATCGAGCAATTTACTCATTTAGAATAAATTAAAAAGTTAATGAGGGGAAGTGTATCTTGAGGATTTCCTTTCCCCTGGTTCCCTTTTCCGTGTCCAACCAATTCCTTCTACAAGACAGTCCAACATTCAGACTACGACCAGGGTTTCAGGGCTGACATCGTATCAGTTTTACCACATCTATCCCCTGGAATTTGACACTGAAACACCTTTCTGGACATATAAGTAGGCAGAAATTATTCTGTCATTTCAGCGTAGAAACCATCACAAAGTGGAAAAGGACAGTAAACAGCAATTTCCTTCCTTTCCTTTTTGTTTTTAGAAGACTTTTGGAAGTGCATAATTTGAAAGATCTTTTAAATATAATGGCCCACTATTAAGAGAGACTATGGAAGTCCTGCAGCTGCTCTTGCTTAAAATAAGTCGAATAAAATTTGTGCTTGACACTATTTTGCCATCACATGAAATAGCTTATTTTCATTATTTACTTCTTCTGTTATCTATTTCTCATATTATAAAGATGACAATTACCACACCAATTAAGTCAGTATGCACCTATTCCTGGTCAAAAAAAAAAAAAAAAATTAGAGAAAGACCACCCCATGGATGCAGTGAAAACATCCCTTTCCATCCACCTTTGACAAAAACACAAACAAGTAAAAGACAACTGAGTTTTTGTTGGGATGCAGTAAAAAAATAAGCAAAACCAACGCAATTAAGAATACGAACACAATCATTTCACAATTCATTAAGTTTTGCTGGAAAGAAGGAGGTACTTACTGCAGTGGCTCGGGATACTTCCCGACAAGTGCTGAGCAGTCCGTTCTGCAAGTCATCTCTCTGTAAGACTACATTTTGTATGGCTGCTGGGTTATCTGCATTCATTTCTATCTCCTGACTTGCTGATAGCAAAGCTTGCTCAAGCGTGTACTGTTGTAATAAAAAGAATTATTTTTAATGTTCTGCATCATTGGGCTGATTTTCTTTTTATTTCAGCTATCAATGTTCTGATAATAAGCATGTAAAATAACATCCACTTTAGGTAATAAATACAATTGTCCTACTTTCTCCTTGTGTAGCTGTTGAAGCTTCTCCTCCAGTGCTTGCACGACTTTATCCTGTTCACATAAACGGCTAAGCTTAGCCTAGTATAGGACAGAAAATTACCACAATTAGCATTTTGTTATTTACATCTTCAGTAATCTAAATCTAACTTGATCAAATCGTTACACGAATCTATAGAAAATGTTATTAAAATAAGACTTCTAAAATTATGTAGGCATCAGTCTTGCATTTTCAAATTAGTTAAGAAACCCTCTTAAGAAACTATGAATAGCTATTTCAACTTGAAACAGCATGGCTCAAAACATATAATTTATTCTACAGCTAAATCTTTACAGCTCAATCTTTACAACTTAATAATAGGTATTAGATTCCATTTTAATTTACATATTGCTTAGTATTATCAAGACGATTTTACACATTCACAGTCTGTCCCATGGTTTTTCAGGTGATTGTATGAGATAGTTAAAATTTCAGCCTAAAATGTAGTATTTCCTGCAAGTTAGAAGCTTATTACAGAGACATGTCCCTCAATTTCATGATGCAATTTCTGTTGGCAATCACCTGTATGAAGTGGGTTTCAAACACAAAAGCCAAGAGGAAAATCATTATCAAAATAAAGAGACAAATACCAACATTTACAAGGAAGAAGGAATACAAATGACTTACATCAATGTCCAGCTCTTCAGTTCTATATTTGTATAGTGTACCCCTACATTCTTCTTGTGTTAACTATAAGGAAGAATAATATTGCCATAAAACAACTTAGATGGACTGTGAAAATGAAAACTACTGTTCAGCTTAAGAGTTTTAACAGAAATCAGCTTTTGCTTGAAAGGTAAACCTGCCACATTGAACAATATATATTTAGGCAATATACATTAATGAAGGTAAATAAATGGAATGTCAAGCAGACTGTCAGTAGAGTTGCATTAAATTAACAGGCTGTTTCTAATGCAAACTGGAGTTTCAAAGATGTACAACTCAATCAAACATGGATTATGTAGGAAGATGGAATTGCCAGAGTACATCTAAATAATGATGCATCATTGTGTCTAAGTTTTGTTATATGAATTCTAGATACAGGGGCTCACACTACTCTGAATTAACCATTCTAGGCCCACTAAGGTCAGGTGTTTAACACGCAGGAGGATCTGATGTGAATCCAAAACCAGAGCAGAATGACCTAAGTTTACAACATATATGTAAATATCTTGTTACAGATATGTCCAATAAGTGCCATCACTTTTCATAAGGATATCCTACTTCTCATGGGATCTCCTCCTCTCCAACAGAGCATTACCAGAAATGCCACAAATGGAAGCTCTTCTATTTTATCTTTGGACCTAGACAAACTTGTCTCCTTGTGCTAGTTAGGATGCAAAGTACCTCAAACTACTTTCATACAGCTCCTCACCTTAAGTTCTCAACTTTTTCAGTCTGCTACTGACCAGTAACAAGATCTTAAAATATTTTACAAGAAAAAAGGCAGCTGGCCATTTTGGAGTGAACACACAGTAACTACTTGATATCCTCTACAGCAAGTATGGACATAACACTATCAACCTTCATCTTCTATTTAATTCAAAACATTGTGTGTACAGAGTCCCAGCAGAGATGCTTTTCTTCCATGTGTCTGTCATAATTAGTTCATCGTGACTTAATACTACAAGAAAGACTACTGAAACACAAGCCCGTGTTAAGGGACACTTATAAATAAAAGGACTAGGGAAGGGTTCATGAGACAAGCATTCCAAACACAAAATACATCTTCAACACACTGAAGTGTTTCATTTCACGATATTATGTCCACATACCTCATGCAAATGTACCTGGTGACAATTTAGAAGTATGAATAGTGTATTAAAAACACACAGTAACTTTCTTTGAAATGGACATTTCATGAAAATGAGTGTTGGAATATGAAAAAAGCCACAGCACTTTTGCACCTCATGAATGTCACATAAATTAAGATATCTATTTAGACTCCCACTATTGTAGAGTTGTGTTGTTTTACTGTTGATTTTATCACAATGAGAGAAAAATGAGGAATGGAAATATTTAAATAAAACTCATAAACATGGCCAAATGTCTTTAACTTACAGAGGAAACCTAGTTGTATTTCACAACAGAAAGATTTTACAGAAGGAAGATTATCCCCTCTTAGATAAATACACCTTTCCAAGTCACTGCTCAGCATTTTATGTGGCTTGGCTGGAAAAATATATTGCTTTTTCAAGCCAGTATTTTTTGTACTTTTTTAAAAAGAGAGACACTTATTTTCCTGGCATTTCAACTTTAATTATAGCCGAGTCTAAAAGAGTTTGCCAATTCAGCATCCCTACCCCTCTGTACCTCCTGAAAGGAATACATCTTAAATATTCAGAAAAGGAAAACAGATTTTCAAAGAACACTATAGCCATGCTAATTCTTCTTATTTAAATCCTATCACACTTTCCAAATTGCTACCAACTTCTTGCTTTGGTCAGCAGTACCAGCTCCCCACAACAGGCACTGCTGGAGAGCCACTGCATTTTAACATTTCCACTGCAACATTTTACACAGACTTAGCACAAAAACTCCCCAAATAATATGAATAACTTAATCCATCTCTGACAGAACAGCAGCTCCACTTCTCACAGCATGTCACTAAATCTGCTCAAGGCAAGAAGTGCGGAATGCTATCGCATCCTGCTGGAATGACAAGAGGAACTGCGGCAGACAAAACGCAATTACACATTTCAGGCAAGGTTAACAGCCTCATAACCCTGGAAAACGCATTATAAGAGCTCCAATGACCAAGTTATCAAAATGTACTTTATGTCACGTTCCACAAACGCCTTTCTTGCCAAATCGTTCCTACAAAGCCTTTGCCAGGGCAGTAACTCCAGAGCAAGAGTGCCATCTACTGAACCTGCGACAGGAGCTGCTGCTGGCTCCCCTTTCCCTCGACATCTGCCTATTTAAACACACCAGATCCATTCCTCTTAACGTGGGGAAACGCACCAAAAACCTCCCAGTCATGAGGGAGCAGCACCCTGAGACCTACAAATAGAACTCACCATTTCTGAAAGGCAAACTGCACAGGCAGAGTTTGGCCAAACGTGCATCTGGCACGTGGAAACGTAACACGACCTCAACTGAACCTCACTCTTAGGTCAGAAATCATCGGTCATCATCTGTGCAGTCCCCAGCCCTGTCACACACCAGTACCAGATGATTCCCAGAAAGGGAGAGATCCCCCATGATGGACACCATCAAATGTTGCTGAGACACAAGTGGTTAAAGCTATTGAAGTGGTTGATATTAAGAACATCTAAGTGACAGCGGTATTTCATTACTTTGTAAGCTATTTTCAGATTCCACTAACTCTCTGGATTCAATAAAAATACAGGAGGCCATCTCTCACCCCAAAAGCACACTATGCACCTCTGCAGGNAAAACACTTCAAATACAAATTGAAAAGGCAAGATTTTTAGCTTGAACACAACTATCTCGTGTTCGTAGCAAAACCCGAAACATCTCAAAATCTAACATGCACAACAGTTTAAATGTATGCAGCTCCTATAACATTAATAATAAGCCATAAGCAAGTCCTCCCTATCCTCATAGGAACAAAAAACTTAAGGGCTATTTTTCTATGTTTTTAATGTATTAGGAACAGTTATCCATGGCAAGACCTAGATGTTAGCTTGTTCCACTCAATTGGAACTCAAATTCACAGGATTTTAGATTTTCCTCCTTACGGGAACTCACGCATATAAGGGGAATTGAGGAAAATTTTGCCTTTTAAAGTCAGCCTGTACTGCTTTAGAGAAAAAGATTAGTTAGAGAACAAGATTAACATTCCTTATCTAGAATTAGAAAGAAGCAAAAAACCCCAAACCAAGGTAGAAATGGGTCTAGTCTGTAAAAATCCTTTTTTCTTGTCTGTACATATGGAATAATTTCCCTAGTTCGTACTTGTGAATTTATAGCACAGTCTGCATAGCAGACTGATGTAAGTCAAAGTGATTTAAATAACTCTGAAGATGTAGCAAATCACAAACAGAAGTGTCTTATAAATAACACATTTGAAACAGTAGATGTTTTTGCTATTTTACTAAAGAACCATTAATCATTACAAAAAGGAAGCAAGACAAATTAAATACCAACTTTTCTTGCTTTCCTTTGCTTAACTCTAAATGAGCTCAGACATAAAACTGAACTAAATAAACTAAAGCTGAGAAAGATCCTGTTCTTTATCCATAGGAATGGTTACAGTCATCACAAACTATTTTAGCATCCTGACAACAAAACAAGTTTCAGTCACTTGCACAGAGGCTTCTCCCAGTTATTTACATCTCTTTAAAACTGCAGCAGGAAAGATGACTGTTAAACCAATTTATTTTATTTGAATAAAAAATTACGTGTTCTTTAGACTTTAAATAAGTTGCCAGAATTTTAAACGGGTTGGTTTTGCATTACAAAAGTTTAGAAGACTATTTAAGCAGTGAAATTTTGAGTGTATTTTTAGCCTATCCTGAAAGTCAGTTAATGCAACATCCCATACGGGAAACTTTATCCATGAAAGCAGAAGATGTTGTTACTCTTCAGCTAAGGCAGCTTCTGCAGAAGCCTTGCAGCACGTCACAAACACTCTGACCTAAAGAGACCACGTCTCCAATGGCAATGGGTTATTCAGTCCTCACGACCTGTTAGAGCCACTGTTTCTCTGACAAGAATGTCAGAAAAGGTGTTTATCCAATAGTGTCAGACAGAAGCAGCAGATGTGCCTGCAAGGTGAAGGCAGATACTGCAGCTGACAGCAGAGCCTCGTCAGGGCAGCACTTGGGAATGTATTGGTATCCCCAAAGATATGAGCAGATCAGCCCAGGCACAGCCATACCTCAAATACGTCTATTTAATATTAGAAGCTTGGGTTAGTTTCCCCTGACACATCTAAAACACCTCTGCTCATTATACACCTATTAATTTGTTTGTCTTACATACTCTATCACACAAAATCGACTTGCTTTAAAAAAATCCTAACAGACAGGCTTCTTAAAAATATTACAATGAACCCCCAGAATTTCATTTAGGGCTTGAGGGCACCTTACTTCTCTCATTCCCCTCCAAATAGTTCCTTCAGGTTCCATGTTAAAGCTCCTGTTTTGCACGTAGGAGCACAAATGGGACAGTCATGAAATCAGTCACAACCCAACTTCCTTTGGAAAGCTGAGATTTTTTTGGCAACATTTCTGGATCGCAAGCAAACTTACGATGCGGAGTTGACTTTAAAAAAAATGAAACACGCGATTGAGCTGCAGCATTTTTCAGAAACATGGCAAGAATAAACATCTGTTTTACGTTGCAGAACATCTCCTTTTCTTCAAACTATGCAACCTTTATGCACAATTTTGGCTCGCAAGGGCATAAACGTAACTGCAAGGGAACTGGCCAGATACTCCCTCGTGAGAACAACACCTTCATTGTAGTTGAGGCAAGAAACTTCTCAAACATCCCCTGACATGACAGGGGCTATTCAGCTCAGCCCCAGCACCCGTAAGACACTGCGGTGCCAACGGAGAGGGATTGGCCATGCTCATAAGTTAATGCAGGTCTCAACTCACAGACAATATTTCCATTCACATTTCCGATTCTTCTGCCGTCTTACCATTGCCAACCAGCACTAGGTACCCTGTAAGTGTGCACAGTAAAGTCTGCTGTGACTTTATGAACAGACACTGCCTTTTGGATTTACAGGCCCCAGATCAAAGCAATTTTTGATCCTTTCTTTCTTCAGTGGCTAAAGGCTCGGTAGGTGCAAACAAAAACTTGTAAATCCACTTTCTAGAACAAAACAAAATTGCCAGAAATGACCAGGTAAACACCACTCACATGCTTTTGTAGTGGTCAAAAGAAAGAAGCACCTTTGAACACTAATTGCAGAGAATCATGCTAAGACAAATGTTGGAAGCTTATTGGAAGTTTCATGAATTTACTGGACACCTGCGTAAAGCACCAACTAATTAAATTGTCTAGACAGAAAAAGTTATTCAAAAGTGTACATTTAATACTAAACAACAAAAACGCAGCGGAAGCCATGCTAACGATATTGCAGCATTTTAGGAAGCATGGATGACTTGTGGGTTTCCAAAGCAAAGAAGAGAAACACCGATGTTATGAATAAATCTGAGGAACAACCAAAACTGTCACTAAGGAAAATTTTCGCAGATGATAAAGCAATTTCATTCACTCTCCAAGACCTTACTTGATGGTACAGTTGCGGTCTTAGCGCCGAGTTCTCAATCATAGTGTGAACCATGGTGATTAAAGGTTCATTCTCTTTCATCTATTTCAAATCAGGAGGAGCATACAGCAAACATCAGTTTACAGCATGGCTAGATTTGAAAGACGACACTGTAAAATATAGCCTCTACTTTAATTCTTTCTAATAATGCAGTAGATTACATTTTAACCCATGCTTTTTATATATTCCATCATTCAGTAATATCAACATCTGAAAAGTTTAATAGTATCAAACAAATAAATCAAAAATAACGTAAATGCTCAAAACCAATGTAATATTTATTCACCAACACTCTCCCTTTTTAAAAATAAAACAGCTTAAAATAAGTTTGGCTTTGCATGATATTGAAATGAAAAGGATTATTGGATTTTGCAGCCGGAACACTCAAACCTTTATCAGAAAACCTTTTAAATTATAGGTGTAATAACTCAGCGTACATTAAAAAGATATAAGCATTCCCAGCCTGTGAATAGACTTATGTTCACGTATCACAAAATGCCTTTATATACTGCACTGATTTATATCCTTTGGAACTTTGAATCATTGCCTGTTGCATTTATCCACCCCCACACACAGGAGTGAAACTATTTTGGAACCGGCCAGACATTTTCTATAATGATTATTATTTATTGTTAAGCATGCGAATGTCAAGAATCAGGTATTTTATTACGCATTGCATACATTTAGGGTTTCAGAAAATTGTGCAACACAGAAAGAAGTATGGGATTTTGGTTTTAAAAAGGAGACTTTCCTAACAATGAGGGGAAAATGATGAAAACAGGTGGTTTTCTTCAAAAGAAACTGAAAACTCTCTTAATGCAGAATCTTCCTCCTATTTTTGTTGGAATCTTCAGGACCCGTTGGAAACTTGTTTCAGGTATGGTTACGGTATGTTATACAGAGTGTGCAAAGGAGCATTTATGATCTTTCACTTTGCATTTGTGTGTGTATATATATATATATATATATATATGTGCACTCTCCATGAATTTGCATAGCAAGGTTTTCTTTCATAGATGGAAACGTAACAGAAGGGGTTTTTGATGCCTTCTAGTATTTCTTGCCCCAGATTATTTAGGAAAAAGCTAACTTGTACATTTGGAGCAGATCTTATCTATAGCATATCTTGTTATAGATAGAGGACCTTTTTGTTGTTGTTGTTGTTTTTTATCCATTGCAAAGTCTGATCAGCTGGTAAGTTAATCAGCCAATAAAAGGTACCTTAAGAAGCTTATGATGCTCTGTCTGTTCAAGGCAGGGAAAAACCCCTAAAGCAGCCCCTAGCATTTACTCTATCATCTCCAGCACACATAAAAAGAAAACCAGAACTGAGACAAGAAGTTGTTCTCCCTCAACATTAAAATTTTGTCCACAGAGTGGGTGCACTCTAGAGAGTGGTGATACCAAAAGAGATCTCAACAAGGAGAGCAAAAATAAGGCCCAGAGCCAAGCAATCAAACTACAGCCAACTGATACATTTATAAAAGAAAAATTTCTCTGAGGCTCAAATATTTTATTAGGAGAATACAGGTTTGCATGCATTTTTATTATCAGGATTTCAACAGCTTCACACCCTCTAGCTAATACCTTTCTACAATATTTCAAATTTTTCTTTTCTGAACAACAACAGACAATGCCAGAATTAATTTCTGTTGAAGTGTTCAAAGTTTGTTTAAATCCAGATTAGAGAACAAGCAAAGTGTATTTACTCAAAAGACATTCTGAAGTAATGTTTTGTCCTCTAGAAGCTCCAACTTTGATTTACAGGAGTTCTTCCAATGTTTTTACTACCACTGATGCTTAATCACCCTTATCTAACACTGTTTGCAAAGGCCAGCTATATCAGAAAAGTCACAGTTCCTTAAGCCCTTATGGAACAAAGATCAAAAAACAGGCAGATGGCAAAGCAGTGCCAATCAAAGAGCCTTTGGAACAGTTGAATACAGGAAGTGTTTTTCCCCTTTGGGATCAATATTTCCAAAATAAAACTGACATTTAAGTATTGAGGAGTTAGGATCTTGAGGGAGCATCTATGTGTCACACACCCTCTAAAAGCTAAAGCTAGTGCACAAATAAATCAGAGTTACATGGGACACAGTGGCAAGCCCCATGCTCTAAAGGAGGACAAGGATACCTGTTTTGTGGTCTTCAAGCATCATAAGGCTACTCCCAAACTGAAGCTGGACACTATTCACATTGAATAAAGAGCTCAAGGAAAAATATTGGCTTGCTAATAACAGAGGCAAGCCTTGATTTTTGCTCATTTAAGAAAAAAAATATTTTTGTACAATAAAGGACAGATTTTAGACCCTACATGTAACACTGAAAGTGTTATACTCATAGATTCTCTCCAGTTAGAGAAGTCGCAAAAATTGGAATTAATATCTCCATAAGCAAACCAAAGTGTGAACTGCCACACGGCAACAAACCCAAATAAAATCCAGCAGTCTCGGCTTTATCACTTCCTACTTCAAGTAAATAACTCTTTCTCCACAGAAGTGATGTTTCATCTTTCCTTTTTTTCGTACTGATGTAGTATAAAACAGTGAATAAAGCCCCTATCTCCTTGACATGTGGACTGTATGAACCATATGGCATTCCAGTGTGTTCTAGTGAGGTGGCAGCAATCAGCTGGGACACTGGCTGCCTAGCAGGACGGCTGACCTCACTGCTCAGGTGACACTGTATGTTTTGGGTGACAAAAGATTCAGATTAGCCATTTTATCCATTTCATCTCAAGCTCCCTGAGGGTAAAAGCAGCAGCAATAGGACCTGACCAAGCTTTTCTCCTACCTTCCCTCTGCTCTTTAATCCTCTGTCCAAGAAAGAAAGGAGGAAGCATTTTTCCTTCCTCCTTGCAGTCTTTTTTTTTCACCCTAGACTCCCTATCCTTCAGCCTTCCTTCTTCCTTTGAGGAGGAAAAAATGGGCTGGGTCAGCCACTTTACCTTTTCCAGATAACCCGAAAAATACAAATAAAAGCAGTATCCTAAAAGCTGCTAATATAGGACATAGAATTTTAGGCTGAAACACCAGATACCATGCCAACTCCATCGAAACCTCCTTGTACTATTTCAGCCTTCCTTAATTTACTATTTGTTCCCAGAGCCACTTTCAGCATCTCAGAAAAAGGGAGATGAAGAGGAGAAAATAGAAGCAAAACACCAAGACAGTGAGGATGTTGGCTGTGGGACCTTCACTCCTTTGTTTGACAACTTCTTGCTCAAGTTCTGTTTATTTTTAGGCACACTTTGAAAATGGAAAGAAACTAAAAATTAAAGTCCTAGCAGAATTATTTTAACTCCTAAACATCTATTTACATAAATAGCTATTTCAAAAAACTGGAAAAAACAACAACAAGAACAAAAACCTAAATGAGATCAAATTTAGTAAAGCTTCTACTGTGACCAACCAGCCTGGGATAGGGAGTTTCATACAGACAACATGAGCTCAATAGAAAAGGGTTTTTCAGCCAAAGGAAAGCTTTACTATTAAGATAAAATTCAGAAGTATACTAAAAGACTGGTGTGCTAGAATTCTTGGTAATAACAGAAAGGTTCAAGTGGGACCTTCTGCCACAGCTTTATTTACAAAGGAGAAAAAAGCATGTCTAGCTTTTACTTGGAAAAAACCCTACATTATATTATGTTTTGGGCCACTCTTTTTGTAATTACTGGGTACAAATAAATTAAGGAGACAGCTGGCTTGCATTTAATAGCACACAATAAGTGATTCTTTAAAATTTGATAATGCAGAAGACTTGACATCCTTTGTATGCTCATAATGTCCCAGGCTGGCAAACAAATCATCGTTGCCTAGGGTTGCTAGCTACATCCAGAACTACTTCCTAAATTGCACCTGAATCTCTCTCCCAGCTCTGCAAACCTTGAGCCAGCAGAGTGGTTTAAAAAGGAAAGGGTGCTGGGCAACCATTTATTTGGCCACAAGACATCAAAGAAATCATACAGCTGGATATCTGTGTGCCGAGTCTTTTCAGCCTTTTTTCCCTCTCTATCTCTGAACTCCAGCAACAACAACAACAAAAATTCTGAAAGCATAATACAAAACCATCAGAAAGTGTAACATGAGAATTTCTAAGCATCGCCAGAGGAAACAGCAGTACAAAAACAAAGCGTGATTTCAAAAAGGCGATGGAATATTCTTGATTCTTGATTAAGAAAACCACCTAATCAGCAGCCAGCTAATTGCAACAGACTATAAGTTACCTTCCCTACGCATGAATTTTAGCCTGCCTGAAAAGTCACCTGTGCAACCTTATAACAAACTTAGCATTAATTGTTGTGTACAGTCCTGAACTCTTTGTGACCATGAAGGTGAGAGCTGCAGATAAAGG
This sequence comes from Melanocharis versteri, assembly GCA_013397845.1. Lineage (NCBI taxonomy): Eukaryota > Metazoa > Chordata > Aves > Passeriformes > Melanocharitidae > Melanocharis > Melanocharis versteri. The sequence continues at coordinate 23,434 of VZTG01001362.1, read as the reverse complement.
GACTGGAGTCCTGCCATGTGCTATAGGCAAAGCAAGTTTCAACACTATTTGCAGAGATTGAACACAAATGGAAATACCTAATTTAAGTACACAGGACATTTGAAATCCAGAGAGGGTAAGTGATTATGGACGCTGGTTATAGATGCTGGTAACAAGGAGGAAAGGCCTCAATTACACTGAAAGAAATTTTGATTTTTTTATGCTTTCCAGCATAAAGGAAAACTGATATTTGGCAAGGTAACGAAAAGCTATAAATGTGAAACCACCCCTAGAAGCAGTGGTACTCAAAGAAAAAAGACCCTCAGGAGGATTTATTTCCTACAGGTAGATGATAGTATTATAGAACAAGAGAAAAAAAGAAAAACTAATCTGAAACTGAGACAAGTATTTCAATCTGCTCTTCCATGATTTCGTGATTAAGGTAATATATTTTAGACTTGATTTCTAAGCTGTACTGATTCCATGCATCTCTGGTATGGGACAACTATAAGACTTACAAGCTTTCCTAAATTAATGCCTACCACATCATATTTCTAAATTTTATCTGGTGCAAGTAAAAGGAAAATAATTTTTACCACTTTCCATCTTGTACATAGACAACCCCCTCCCCCCATTTAATCCTGTCCATCATATTCACAAGCTTGGCTAATCAAGCAATAACAACACAGTTTCACACTTCACATCAACAGTTATCCTTTCTTGACAATGAATTACACTGTTGAAGACAGAATCACGCCCTTATTTCAAAACATTATAGACTGGAAATATTTGAGTTGGGTGAAATATTTTGGTCTAATTTAGCAAGCAGTATGTCCCTACTGTTTTGGACCTCCTGCAGCCCCTTAACTAAAACAATACAGAAATGTTTAGAAATGCGTTGCCATCAGACTGAATTGGTCACAATTCCCACCCTGTTTTCAAAAGGTAAGAGGAAAATAAAGTCACTGGGTGAACCAAGCCCACGTGAAAATGTGTATTGCGTGTCTCTGTGCACAGCTGGGGTTGTTAGTAACTCACTGAAACCCCAGCAGAGGAACATGCAGAATATGAAAGAAGACAGAACTGCACCCTCACTCCATAAGATATCAGAAATTGGGAAGAATTAAAATCTTATTCTTATATAAATCCTTCAGAATGAGCTGAGAAAAATGAGAAAACGAGCCATGTTATGATTTGTTTAAAATATTTTTTCATGTTTGACCTCCTTTTCATTTAACATCCTGTAGAAACATCTAACACTTCTTAATTTGAAAAACTGAAATTCTCAGAAGCACCCATTTTTTATAAATTGCATGTGTGTCATATGAGCTTGGAAGTATATTAAGACTGGTTAAAGAAGGTAAACTGCTACAGTTAGTGTTATTATGAAAAGGAAATTAGGAACATATTTAGAATGGAAAAATTAATTGGTGATTGAGTACTGTTTTCTGACAAATTTTAAACTGAGGGATTTTTTTTTCCCCCATAATATCTCAAATTTGTGATAGATTAAGATATTCTATGCTGTGGGCATCATCCAACTTCATAAAAAGCTCTGATAATCCCTCTCCCCAAATATTTCCAGCTTTGTTATGAGCAGGCAAAAAGCATTAAGAAATATAAACGCACAAGTAAATTGCAAATCCCACCTGGTGATCCAAATATATGGCATTCCTTTGAAGGTGATGTGAAAGAATCTCATTCTAGCAGGCAGCAATCAGAGGGAAAAAGGAAAGGGACAGAAGGTGCAGAATGCATGAAAAGAGCTTTAAAAGATCTAAACTAGAGAGTGATCTTTGTTTTATGGAGAAATATAATGCTGCTTTTAACTGCCTTTTTTTGGTGAACTGTTAACAAGTTTTCAGCCCGAAACAGAAATGTTGAAAGCTTGCCATGTATCAGACTATGAACTACTACATTACATTTTGGTTTACATATAGAATACAGTAAGCTTATGTAAATGCCCACTACACAGGCAACTATGAACCCTTTGATAAATCCACGTTTTAAACATGTCCTGCTTTTCATAGACTAATTACAAATAAAATGGTATCTGATAGGAGGCTGTAAAAACACGAGATTAATCTCAATCTATCACAACTGATTTTGTTTGCAATACCGACAGATTAAACCCACTTAATTTTAAATGTGAGCTACAACATACTTTAAAATATTCCTAAGAAATTTTTTTCAAAAGGAATTATTCCGAAAAGCAAAACCTCAAAGGGTTAATAGCAGAACGCCACACACACAAAGGATTAACGTTACTCTATTCTACTCGCGCAGGAGCCGGAACACTTTGCACAGAGCAAACTTAGATTAATGAGTGACTACGGGTTAGTGAGGATGGAGCAGGACACACATTGCTGGATAGCTGACCTTTGGGCTGCTGGCCTCAAGCTTTAGCTGCATGAGCTGTGCTAGTGTGTGCTCCCGGATACTACTCAGCTCCGCCTGCTGCCGTCTCAGCTTTATGAGCAGCAGCGTCAGCTCCTCCGGCTGAGGGAGTGCGGTGCGAGAAGCCAAAGAGCAGAGAAAAGGTTAATTGGTACCCCCCGAAAAACACTACGGTAAAATAAGGCGCGCCTTATAAAAGGTTTACGCCTAAAGTAAAGTTAAGGCGCGCCTTCCGAGCGCCTTACAAAAACTCTGATACAACACAAGAGACACCATTTTACCCAAATGAAATATAAAATATAAAATGAAGGGCTGACTTTTGACTACTCAAACCAGCAAATGCCATAAAAGTGAAACATTCTGTATTAAGGACAGAAATAATTGAGGGTTTTGCAGGGCAAAGTCTGTGCAGTCTCCTCAAACTTTTCCTGACATGCGTATCAAATTGATGATATTGACTTAAGTCATGGGCAGACAATTCCAGCCCTCAGGATGTCATTACCGGTACGTGGGCAGCCATTTGAGCTTGGTGAAAGAATCAAAACGTGCCCTCAAGAAAATGTAGTTTTTAAAATAATTCTGCAAATGTATGTGTCAAAATTGAGAGGAAAAAATGATGACAAACCCATGTTAACTGAACTACCTCAGAAATAATCACCTTTCACAAAATAAATCTGCACAAGCATGACAAAAATAATTTTCCATCCCACCTTTCACAGGTCTGAGGCCTCCAGTTACTTTATTGCTTTACTTTTATGACTAAGCTGTACAATACAGCCTTAGGAAGGGACGAAGAACAGCATTTAAGAGCCAAGATTATATGTATTATGGAAATAAAGTCCAACTCAAATGGGTATTTGTCAGGTAATTCCACACAGATCAGCTTAGGCCACTTTGGGAAACTCCACCTGAACCATTCCTGGGAAGCATTTCTATTAGCAATACTTCAAAGGAAACAAAACCACTGAACATCACAAGTATTTTTGTTACGTTCCTGTTCGCTTCTGTTTCTTACACTTCTCCAGAAGTCAGCCTTACAAGAGGTTAAATATTCATCCAGCATTTTGATTTCCTCACAAGCCCTGGGAGTTAAATAAAGCCCAAACAAAGAAACCTCCTAAACCCCTGCTTGCTCTCTCCCACAGCCACAGAATTTCCCCACAGCAAAGAAGTAAAGAGCTCCAGAGAACCACATATTAAAAATACTGAAAGTGAATACCCGTTTCTCAGAATAAAGAGGAAAAATCCCTGAGAAGCAGCATGGCACTGGCACTTTTGTGAGTTCAGAACAGAGGAGCCCACAAGAGGGAGCAAGGGATTTCCACATAGCTTCAGTTGGCAAAACCACTTGCTTTTGAGGGAAAACCAACACCAAACCCAAATTGTCTAATGGCAGTTTTCCTTCTTACAGTACTCTTTCAATACCTGGATTTAAAAGACTTAATTTCAGAGAGTAAGTGTAAGAATCCAGACTGCTATACAAGGCATTTTTGAGTTCTCTCCAAAAACAGGCAACAGTGCTTTCAGTCTGTAAAGTAACATCAATTCAAAGCACAAGAAGTCTTCTTTTTAGGCATATAAGAACAAAAAGTAGCATCTTCAAGCAAAATGAAAAGTGATCCACTTTTTCAAGATCAAAACTCCTTTTGGTACATTCTGAAAAAGCCCAATTTTAGTGCATTAGGAATAACCTATTTAATGGCACTCCAATCCAAACTTTTTTCCACAGAGGAGCCCTTAGAACAGAACTCCCACTCCTCTCTAGACATTCGTAATGTTGCTGCAAGTGCTGTTCATTTGATGCAGGTCTTGGGACTCTTGCAACAACCACGGCACAAAATTTCCTCAGAGCTACCTACAGGTTTTCTCCTCTGGCCCCTGCAACGTTCTGCTGCGGGCAGGATTTCTGGTTGGTTTCCTGGACCTGCTTGTCCCTCTGGAGATCAGCCCAGCTCCACGAGCAGAGCCCAGGAGAGCTGAGGGGGCCATGAACCCCAAGAAATGTCTGGAAGGCTCCAGCTGCCAAAGGCCAACCCAAAAAAGTCGCTGAAGGTGCCAGAAATCTGTGCTGAGAAGTGCATGAAACAGGGCTCGCGGCAGTGGAAAGACTGACTGCCCACAGTATGACTCCAAAAAGTAAAAAAAAATCTGATTTCCTAATTCATAACTCTCTCAAATCTGTATTTTTGGATGGACAGAGAGATGACAAAAAAGGAGACAAAAACTGGTAAAGAAGTGACATAAATTTAGGGCAATTTTTTGGCTGAGAGTCATATTTCAATTAGGAAAGCGGACAGTATTCACCAATATCACTTTGATGAAATATCTTCAATGAGAATTTCAGCTCTACCACAGTAAAGTGTCAGAAAGTACATCATTTTACAAAATGCCATTTTAGTATCTTTTACATTTCCAAAAAGAGCCAAACTTTACTTGTAGGATTTTCTAAATAATTAACGGAGAAATAAGTGTTCCATGATGTAGTCTACCCTCTCCCAGGAATTTCAGCAGTGTATCAACGATGATTAAAAAATAATAAATCTGTATTTCCCAAAGAAAACCTTGACTCAGCAGCTACACGATATTCTCAGATTTCTGTGGAACCACAGAGTACTTCTTTCCCTGATAATTTAAATAAAGGCTACATTTAAAGCAAGCTTTAAATAGAATAAAATGTCAGTGTTGCCTCTTCATACTTAAAGGATTATTCTTAAAAAACCCCTGATGTACCAAATAAAAATCCAACTCACTGTTTTGCCTTGGAGGCTCTGAGGAGTAACAGGCTGTAAACTCAGACCTGCTGGCATCGACCTTCTGTCAGGCACAAAGACATGCTGTACAAAAAAAAAAAGCACAGAATGATCCACAGTTATTTCTAAAGACTCAAAACCTTTTAAATGCCAAAAATAGAGAGTCAAGCTAACCCCCCCCCTCAGGAAAATTTGCTATGATTTGTGCCAGTCATGTTTCCTGATGATCTACTACCTAGGTCACTCAAGTGGTCTATCTCTAAGTTTTAGAAATACCCCAAATCCTGTAACTCATTTAATTAACAGTTCTCCCTCACTGTTGTTGCCCTACTCATATACTGTGTAAACAACAATTTTTAGCTTTTCATTTATGTTTCTTGTCCTTTCCCCCCTCATGTTTCCCGTCCTTTCTTCTCCCCCTTTTCCCCTCACCTTTCATGCCCTTTTTCCTCTCCTACTTCCTGCCCTTTTCCACCTCCCATTCCAAAGTGACATTACACACTGACACTCCTCGGGCAGTGTGTTTGGAGACCCAAACACCGCATCTTTCAGTTTTAGCCATCCCTTCATCTGAGCCCATTTTCTAGGCTCAGATTTCTGCCTGCTACCTGCTTTGGAAGTGGTGTGGCACGACTGACCTCCACAGGCAAAGCTTAAAATATTCTTAAGACGTTGGTCTCAGAACTAACATTCGGGCCTTGCCAAGCACAGTTCTATGTCACAATTTCCCGTGTCTTGAATTTTGGGTCAAACTTGGTTTTCTGGACAGGGCAGTTTCCTGTTCTCATCATATCAGTAGTCCAGGCCTTCAGAGAAAGTGTATCCTGAGCTCACTCTTCCATTGGTTTTGCAGGGATATATTTTGCCTACACCACGGGGTTGCCTGAACCAGGAGTATGAGCAGGCACAGCCTCATATAAATGACTTCCTGGTAGAAGTGAGGAGGCATAAAAGGGAAAGGAGAGGACCATCCCTCCTCTGCCTCCCTATGCACACAAAAATCTACATTTTCGTACTTCAGTCAGTGCCAGAGGTGCGGAAAGCAGTGCTTTTTCTGCTAATACAATTCAGAAGAAAACTACTCCTTTGTGCAAGCAAGGAGGAAGCAGGCGAGGATTTGTGACTCAGCACAGGGCCTGAGTCAGAGCACTTCTGGGAACCACTCTGAAGTGGAGTGCTGATGCACCATCCCCAGCCACGAGCAAGATCTACCCACAAATCACATTTATTTCTGATGATACACCAAGAGACTGCCACTACAGCTCTATTTCCAAAGCACAAGCAATATAACCAGTAATCTTCCCCAAAGTGGATGTTTATCACTTCATAAATGCAGACGTTGGCTAAGAAAATTGAAAAATTTTAAACATTCATAAATATTAAATGTTTTATAACAATTTTGAAGGAAGCCTGGAAAACAACAGACAGTTTTAGCACAAAAAGGTCCACAGTCATGGCAAGATATCTTAGATAAGTACATCTACGATGACTTGTGAGAAAAAACATTGAGGACTTTCTTCACCAGCGTTGCAAAGGGAACTCATATGACACAGTTCATTTAAGGACAGCTGTACAATAGCAGTTTGGGGAGGTAGTCCTTTTCTGTACTTCTGGAGTCTCAAAATATTAGTGGCACAATGCTAGATAAAGTAAATTCTGTGGGTGGAGTGCAGCATTCTTGGGGCTGCAGATGTCATTTCTATTTCAAGAATAATAGGGAAGCTCTTGGAATAGTAAGAAAAGACACAACACAGGACAGAAAACTAGTTGATACGAAAAGAAATAAGAAAGAAAATTTTCAAGCTGCAGGGTGACTATTTTGGAGTAGGCAATGCCATTTAAACATATACAAGCACTCAATTCAAAACCACATGCTGTAAAAAACAGAAAAAAAGTTTTGGCATCTGCTCATGATGCATTCCTGCATTTTCAAACCACGTCTTCATTGACTTCTCAAACCAAAATACTCACACGCAAGGAGATTTATACAAATGGGCATGTGGACAGGAACACAATTGTTTTATGTTTGCCAAGTCTTGCAATACCACCCTGGCCTCATCCTTTGAGGCGAGAAAGGAACAGCAGAACAAAACCAAAAGCCACAACAAAACCCAGCTCTTCTTTCTGGATCCTTTTCTCTTGGGAAGCAGCTCAGCCTGAGCATCCTCTGCCTGCCAGAGTGACCTAACTTAGGCAGACAATACAGCTTGTCCCACAGTTTGTCACGTGTCCATGGTGGCCACACAGCCCCAGCTTTTGGCTGCCTGAGGAGGATGCTTGGATAAATGTACACATGGCTTAGGCTCCTGGACTCTCTGCTGGAAGAGACCTCTACTACCACTCATAGAAGAATCCATCTTTCCTCCTGGGGAGATTTCAATTCTTTTAGTAGCCTTTTGTTCAAAGTATGTAAGGGTCTACTTTCTTATAAAGTTGTCTGATGACTGAAAGACCTTCTTCATCTTTCCAGCTCCAACACACGAGGGAGATCCTGCAAGTTCAGCCTTGCTCTCTTGCCATTTGATTTTAGCTCAGTTCAGCTGAGGATGAGATCCAGGCAAGATCTTCAGACTTAAAATGTCAAAAAAAAAACCAAACCCAAAAATGGCGTAGTGTCCCTCCCATGCAGCTACCTGCATATAGAGAAGCAGCATGGAGAGAAAAGCAGCAACTAAGTGCCTACAGAAAATTGCACATTACAGAAAAAAAAGGCCATTTTTAACAAAACCAAAATGAAGTTCGGTGGGCAAATTCTGAGGCTGTTTTGAACAAAGACCACAGTGTGCTGCCAACTAGTCTTACACAGAGTGGGGAGGATGAGGTCAAGTACTCTCTGCCAGAGAGGGATTTCTAAAGATGGATTAAAATTAAGGCAGGTAAAGGGTGTTCAGGAGCTCAGGCAGTTCCTAGGCCAGCAAGGATCAGTTGTCACCCTTTCCCAGAAAACAGCTTTGATTTTCTGCTGACAGGATGATCACGGATGGAGAACACCATTCTTGGGGTCACTGTAAAGGTTTTACCTGTACTTAATCACTGTGGGGGATCAGAGATAGGAAGAAATTTTCCTGGCTCCTGTTCCTACAGAGCTATCCAACCCCAAAGACAGTTTGGCCCAAAGACTGCCCCAGTTCTATGTGAAATGACCCATCACATTTCTACTTTTTAAATTTCTTCATGCTCCAGCACAGCTGTGACAGGGACCAGTCTTTGCAGGGAGACATTTTGATCTAGTCCTGTGCCACTGGATTCAATCAGAAAACTTGTATAGGACTATGGGTTCAAAGCACTTGGGTCTCAATTGTTTGAGTGGAGGACTAATAACTATAAAATTGTCAAAATTTTTTACAGTTAATTGTCATGATTCCTCAGGTATATGGACATTAGTCTCCTTTCTGTGTTATACATAATAAAGAGTATTTTATTTGTTTTATGTCCTTCTCCAGGTATTCTTTCTAACTCATCATTTGTGAACAAGTTTGAAGAAGGTAAAAGGTAACAAATATTAACAGGAGTTCTGCAAATGTAGAAGTCCAGCCAGGGATGACAACATTACAGTCTTGTAGTACATGGAGAAAAATATATTGGTGACAAAAATTGATCTTAACTTGGGATAGTGCTTAATGGGCATAGATGGGACCGAGCTCTGGAGAGACACAGCGTGACATTTTCAAATCACAGTCACAAAGGGGTTTCAGAAGGATTGTGAGAACCTAAAAATAGAAAGCCAACCACTGAAAGCCATCAAAAAACCTAAGAAATCTGTGTAGATGGGGCTTAAATGTTAAACTTACCCTACTGATTTCAAATAATCAGTCTTCTAATTACCCACCTCTTAAAGACAGGTGTGTTTTTAAGCTAATGGCAAAAGCTGGTTGTGTAACTAATGAAATACAAACCAAACAGCATGAAAAACTCCAGGGAAACAGGAGGCTTGTATAAAAGATACTAAATACTAAATGAAATACTAGCATGAAGTGTTTAACGAGGAACAAAAACACCAGGAAGCAAAATATGGCTGACAGGATAAGTAATACATGCTCTGCAGCACTGACCCCAGTGATATTTCTCAGGTATGTGAGAAGCACTGATTACCAATTTCCAGAGCAGCTGAGACATAAAGGATGTCAAAGCAAAATGACTCCTTCGGCCACAGGGATCTAAAAACTTTAAAAACCAACACCTGATAATCAACTCTAAGTTATTTAAATTGCTTTAAGATATAGTTATAGATGTCTTTTTTCTGTGCATAAAAAAAAAAAGACATCCAAGGATAAAGTTTTTGGAAAAATGCTCAGGAGCATTTTGCATCCAACTGAAGGAGTAATTTTTACTTAATTATTTCCAATCTATTAAAACCCACGGTAACACAAGCATGTTGGATGCAGCAGAGTGGCACATATGGCACCCAAGTTTGTAATTCCTCGTGTCTCCCTCTCAGCGGTCAACCACCAAGGTTGTGTGCAGTTAGAGTGACCTTCAGTGATCTCCCTAATAACTCAAAGGCATAAAAAGGAACAATACACTTGGTTTGCTGCTGGAACCCAAGGCAGCCAAACTTGTTGCTGAAGAACAGAAAGCAGCATGTGGAAAGAAACCTGGGATTTTGAGTCCTCTTGAAGCTAGAAAGGAGATAGATTTCTGTACATGCACAAGCTGTTCTATATAATTTGCCTATTGACTCCTTCTTACTTTTTTTAGAGAAATGTATTATCATGGACAGTAACATCAGGACATGTTTTCACCTAGTGTTTTAGAAAAATACATTTTTACTACCCTTAGATTTTTCAGTACTTTTTAAAATCGAACCTTTCTCCATGAAAACAGTAATGTAACAATCTCTGTTATAATAAAATATTTGACAGTGCAACACAAGTTTTCCAGCAATCGGATACTTTCAACTGAAGAGCCCCGTAAATAAAGAGTTTTAACTGTGAAACGAAGCATTTTTACCTTGGTGTGATGTGCCCTGTGCCTGCGATCAATGGTTACATCTCCCCTTTGCACGGGTGACGACACTTCCGACCGGTACGTCCGCTGTGGGGAGTATCCCTGGAAACCAGCGAGGGACCCGTGCGAGGGGGACGTGGGAATCGAGTGCATGGTCTGGTCGGAGATATTGATCATGGTTTTTGGGCTGCTCAGGGTGCTGTGCCTGGTGAGCGTGGTCTGCTTGTTGTAGAACTGGCGCTGCTGCCACTCGTAGAGCTGCCACATCGTGTCGTCGCGCATCGAGCGCCGCTTGTCCTCGGCGCTCAGGGGCCCCACGGCCCTGTCGTACGCCGAGGGAGCGACGCTGCAGAGGCTTTCTGGACGTGTCTTGCTGTTCCTCGGCAGCGTCCTGTACCCTTCTGGGTACCGTGGCAGCACCTGAGCGCGATGGCTTGGCATGTTCCTCGGTAGCGTCTGGTAGGAGATTACGCTGCAACACAAGTTTCCTTCTATCAGCTTTAAAGTTGTGGCAACATGAAGTTGTTCACTATGGGTTGGGTTTATCCAGCTCTCACCTTCTGTAACACTTTGGATGCCATTCACAAAACACACAAGAGGATCAAGGCAACAGTTAAAAAAATCAGTGATACTGACTGAATGCACTGAAGCAGCCAAAAGTGGATCCTTTCTGATTACCTGTTGCTGACATAATCCCTATTTCATCTTTTTATCAGTGTCAAGTTTTGATCAAATCTTGCAACTTGTCTAGCGGCTGGATAGGTGAAAGTTTTAAAAGCTTTCAAGTTCTGCACTGTTTCCATATGTTTTTCGTATTTCCATTTGAAATGTTCACTTTTTCAAAAGCGAAAAAATATCCTGTTGTTTCCCTAAGAAAATCTTGAGCAATTACTATGGACACAAAAAAATAGAAGAAGATTCTTTTAACAGCAGTCCATGGGAAAACTGCAGTAATTGTCTAAAGAAATTATATTTTGCAATTGTCAAGGACAAGCCATTCCATATCAGCCATTCAAGTGAAACAAAGAGCAATACATGTCTTTGTCTGATAATAATATTTTATGGTTTTTCAACTCCGATATGAATTCAAAGGCTTACTTCTTTCATTTTTTTGCCCCATTAAAATTCTGGAGTTCTACAGTCATTTAGCAACTTTCAGCATTAGTTGAAATGCAAAATTTTCTATACCGAGGATCGATGCATGCCTAAGTATGACAAAGCACTTCTTGCTCGTTTTTTTCCAGAGGACAAAATCTAGGTCATAAACATTGATTCATTCATCCCTTATCTAAAATGCAAATGAGCACCTCTTAAAACCCTTTGCTACTGATCATGAATATGATTGATGCTTGCTCAGAGACAACAAAACCAGCCTCAAATTGGACCTGACTCAGCCATGAGAGGGCAGCAGCTTCCAGCTACACCCCACACTAATCCGAACTAAAATCCCTGCACCAGGAGGCACCAGAACCTGAAGACGGTTTTGAATTACTTCAGTGCCACAAAAAAAACATTGAAGAAATGATGTGGAGAAAATGGCAAGGTAAACCAGCATTATGCATGTGAGATCCTTATGGAATAACTATCAAGGAAATTGATGATGGTAAAACCCACTTTTCACTGAAAATAGTTAAGCTGAGTATTTACGATCATCTGTAACATTTTGAAGATGAAAACTGCTGTAAAGAGCTTTATGTACAAAAGCTGCTACAGTTTCTGAAGCTTTTCAAGAATTAACGAAGAATTACCCCCACTCTTTATTGGACAGCTTCCCATTCTTGCAATGAAATTATAAAAAGGGAAAAGGGATTCTAAGTCCTAGTCTTCTGTTGGAAAATCTGCTGAAATACCTTTAAATTTCTTTAGTAACATACCATTAATAATAAGGCTTTTGTCTGTCTCTACATTCAAAAACAAACAAACAAGATGCTTTTAAGCTCCACTTCTAACTTTCAAAACAGAATTGTAGCTATAGCCCATAACAGCTACAGTGAGGCCAGACATTTACTGAATATATTTAGTAGCAAGACACACCTCACTCACTGAAGCTCCTAACACATTTTATTAATTAAATGGGCAGTGTAATCCTGTTGGCACCTTTAAATATCCTGAACTTGCAAAAAAGCTGCCTGAAGTTCTTACTGCATAAGACATCAATTTAAAATCTGCATGCAATTACTTATATTCTAGAACATTTCGAAAGATAACATAATCCATCTTCAATTGGTAAACCATGAGAACTGTGACAGGCTCAATCACCTCAATATTAAGGCTCGTTTTACCTAATTTGATAAAATCAAAAGAGATTCACCAATGTACTGTTGACATTTGCAAAAATGTCATTCCAGCCAAACCCAAAACCCAGCTCCAGACAGAACTGCAGCTCCCAGCTGCCTTGCACACAAGGGGAGACTGCTGCAGTTGGGTCTGAGGTTGCAAAATATTTCTGCAGCTGTCATCATAAATAGCTCCTTATAATTGCTCCCAGATGATAAAGAGTCTTCCACATGTGTTTACAGCCACCTTTAGAGGTTTACAGACCTTCAGAGGTTGTCTCTAGGGCTACTCTCGGGTAGCAATAGTGGTTCTGGTGTCTGAGTTGGACTATTTGGGAAATCAACTTTGCTGCTAAGCCTTTAAGGGCTCAGTTCTGCAACGTTATGAATATGCTTGGATTGAAACCTCTGAACACTCCTTCATTCTAATGAACACAAACACCAGCTGGCCCCGAACGCAGAACTTCCACGTAAGAATCAAGAAATGCCTGTTTTATAGCAGGCATTTATTATTTTGGATGAATCTTATATAGGCAAGGCAGAGATACAGGCTCACAACCTGGGTTAGCAGCAACAAAAAACATCACTTAGTACCAAACAACCCTTCTGGTTTTTTTCACATTTGAGAAAGACCACTCAAGTGAACCACTTTGTAGAAAGCATCTTTTTTCATAACTGACTTGTGCAAAATTCAATGAAATGATACTGAAGTGGAATGTGTTTATCTTTTATTTAAATCACATTTATTTTTGGTTTAAAAGAAGTTTGTCTTCCTTAAGGCAGCAGTTTATTCATGTGGCTTTTGCCAAACTAGATGTCTAGATCCATGGAAACAACAGATAACACCTTCAAGAATTAAAACCTACACTGCTGTCATTCTCACTACTTTTTTGGGCAATCAAACTACTGAGGGGTCAGCCTGTTCCTCTAAAAAAATTAGTAGTTGTATAGTGAACCTTTTCATTCTATATTGAGGACAGCTAAGAGCTCCTCTTTTCTTTTATATATAGTTATTTAATTGAATGTCTTTGTTAAAATTTTAGCATTCCTCCTAATTTTTTTTTTCAGTCTGACACACTCAGTTGGGTCCTCCATGACTTCTCTAATGCAGATACACTAACACAGATGCACTGGAAAGCAGCTCTGTGGAAAGTCAGCAACTTTTCCCCATTAAGTAAAGACTACTTTTTTCAAAAATTCAAGTTATGAGATTTACAAGTCTTAAACGGCCTTAGGAGCTTCTCACCCCAGCCTTAAGCTTTAACACAAACCAGGCCTTTTTTCCATTCTCATTCATGAATTTTGATTCTACTTAAATTTTTGTCTCCAGCCAGAAACTGGCAACCTGAACAAAAACAAAATTTTAAATTTAAATGAAGCCACATTTAAAAAGCATCACTATACACATTAGAAATTTGGATCATTATTCAAGGCTGTTTCCATGCAAAGCAGAAAAGATAGCTCAAGGCCAATTCTCCTTCAGTTTGCTACTTTTATGTAGAACTGCATTTGAAATCATTTATGTTATCAGTGCCACCCTTATCTAGGCAAACAAGTGTTTCCTACACTCAAGAATAAAATATTGTTAATTAGTAACATATTGTTAATAGCACTTCCCTCTATTTGATTCCCACAATGAAATCAGTTTTAGGGTCTTTATACTTGTTCACAACTGAAAAACAGCACAGCTATCCTCATTTCTTCTGTTTGGTTGCAAGTTTTGAAGTCCAATTAAAAAAAATTAACTGCATCAAAGAGCCTCCTAAGTTCTCATTATGCAAGTCTGAATAATAAAATAAAAGTCAGTGCAAGTCCCTGTCTGTATTGCAAGTTCAAACTTGATCAAACTACTTATGATGAGCATTTCATGAAACAACACATTAACGATTCCTAATTATATTTAATGAAGGGCTAAAGGCAGTGAGGAAATGTTCAACCTTGGCAAGTGGAAGCCAAGTTCATGGAAATTTTTCAAGATTTTGCAAAAACTGAGAAGCCCTCAGCTACATATCTTGAAATCTGTGGGGGAAACACGTTTTCTGAACTTGGTTTATCTTAAGCTCTGCTCTGCCACCCATCTACACACAAACTCCTTAATTTCCAGCTCTTCAAAATATCTCCTGTGATAGCATCTCCATACTTCCTATCAAATGCAATATTAAAAACCTTTAACATTTTCCTGCTGGAGCTGCTTGTCTGTAAGCCAGCCTGGAAGCAACGTCCCTACGCTTCTGTCAGACAGAGAAATCGCTACTGGCATGATATTCAATATTGTCAATCATTCACACATCATTTTAAAGCTTCATGAATAAGCACCAGAGCTCAATATCATAACTGGGAGATAGCTAATTTCATGAGAAGAGAAGCTTTAAGCATCAACTTAGATTTCTGTGTCTTACTTTTAGCTAAATCTTCTCTCTCTCTCTCTCTCTCTCTTCATTTAAAGCTGGTTTAAAGTTTAAAAGCTCCCAGGAATATTTTTTTTTAAGAATTTCAAATAAAATATTATTGCAAGAATTTGTGAACAAAAAATGCAGAAGAGAGGGCAATTTCAAGAACAGATTTGAAGAGGAAAAAGAATTTTTATGATTGATGATACCTTCTCCCTGCTAGGACAGGGAAATATCTAACACCCAAAAAGGGTTTCTGGCCATTTTTATTTATTGAGTTATTAATACACTTTAATTTATTAATAATAATTCAAATGCTAACAAAAGAAACTTTCATAAATCTGTTCTGAGAAGTCATCCAGGCATTTCTTACAGAGCACAATGAGGAATGTTGTATCTATGTCATATACACCAAAAACTAAAGAAACTAACCAGGGTACAAATGAAAGTATTATTTACTAGAAAGCCTAACAGGAAAAAAAACCCAATTACACAGTACTTACCCTCTTGTTTCCTCCTCCTGTCCTTTCCCCCTCTGTATTTTAATCCACTGTTCCAGCTGCAGCATGGAATTAGTTCTCTGCATGACCCGCTCGGACTCCATGTGCGCCTGCACCGCGTTGTGATGGGCCCCGTCTCCAGCATCCGCCAGCACAACTCCCATGGATTTACTCTCAGCTCCATTCAAATGGACGGGTCTGAAGTGTCCACCCGGAATCGTGCTTATGGGCAAAGTCCTGTACTCGGATCCCAAAGGATTCAGCTTCACACTGTTAATTTTTGTTAGCGGTTTATCTTGCCCGACTTTCTGGAATCCGTATTTTTCAGCTTCCAAAGCTTTCTTCTCCTCATTTTTGTTCACTTCTTTGTTTTTCTGGTTATTTTGTGCCTCTGGCTTAATTAGCACCCGATGGTTAGAAATATTATTTGCCTCTCGAGGTGATGTATTTTCAACAGTGAACTTCTCTATTCTGGAAGGGAACATATGACAAGCTATAATACCAAAAAACCCCTTCATTACAAATAGTAATAAAAAACTGAAAGTTATTTCAGTGAACCTTTGTCCATACATTTTACAATATCTTGACTTTGAGAGAAAAAATCAGGACATTTTCACAATAATCAAGGACAGGTTGGGGGGTTTTGTTGCCCTTTTTTTTTGTTTTGTTTTGTCTTGTTTTGTTTTTTTAATTTTATTTGGGGATTGGTGGTAGTGCTTGATTGGTTTGTTTTTCGGTTGGTTGATTTGGGGTTTTTCTGGTTGGCAAGTACGAGTATTTCTTCTACACTTCTATCTTTCTTTGCTGTTTTAAAAACAATTCTAACATGAGGTAATTTTTTTAAAAAGTCAACAGTCAATTAACTCCCTAGAAAAAATGCACACAACAGAAATAAAGCCAGAGTCTGAAAAAGTGGATGCTCAGCTCCTGGAGGGCTGAACATTCAAAGGGCAAAAATATTCAGTGGCTCTCCAAGAGTTACAGCTTCCAATTGTCAACAGCCTGAAATTCAGATGACTTTCAAAGTCAGCTTGTGAATCACAATGCTGCTGAATTTAGCATATAATCAGCTCCTTTAAAGAAAGCAAATGACTTTTCATGGTCATTGGTATCAATTAGGTTTCTCTGGCATGTTATCACTTTGGCTGGCATACACTTTGTGGAAAACGACTGTGGCTTTTCTAATTTTAAGGGGGAAAGTAGCTGCTGACTTCAGGAACTGTACCACAAAAATAACGATATTTTTGGAATTGCTACTGCTTTACAGTATTTACACAAGTACTCAATGTCTGCAGTTCTATTAATGATCTTCCTTTTAAAATTTCAAAATCTCAAGAAGCTCTACCTTCTGCCATACTGGGAGGACCTGAACTTCAATTCTGGCTCAAATGGTGACTTCTGGGTTTAGTTCACTAGAAAAGAAATCCCACCACCTTACAATGTTTTGCTCTACATTTTTTGGTATGGGAGGAAAGAAGAGGAAGAGATAGAATTCCTTAAGATTACATCTCTGTATAAAACCAAACTAAGACCAACACTTTATTTTAAGATGATGTCGAATTAACTTTTCGTTCTGTTTTGCATCTTTTGTTTTGCAAACATTTTATTCATCTTTATAACTGTGCCCAGTTCAAGTGTCTGTAAAAAGGCCAGAACACACACAACTGACCAAGAGCACAAGAAGACTGACTATATACACAGCTGTAAGCATTACTGCTTACCCCATCATGAAATAAAGCCATTTATTTTTCCCCCCCAAGACCTTAAATTGTTCCCAAAACCTAACATTCCTGCCTAGGTTCCTTCTCAAGGTTATGGAAAAAAATGGATCACCTCCTCACTCCCACCTCAAAACTGTATTACCCACTCTTCTACCAGAAACCAAAGGAATTTCCCAACAAGGATGTGAATGAAATCTCCATTTCCCACAATTATCAAGTCAAAAGAGGGTGTTAAGATTCCAGTTTTCAGCCAGCACTCTGGAGTTTACAAATGAATATAAGGACTACCCTGAAAATAATCCTGAACGTGGGCATTAATATTTGCAGCATGTCTCAACTGCACCACCCTCCCTTTTATAAAATATAAAACTTTTTATAAATCTTTCTTGAGGGGCTTCAGAGCAGAGGAACAGGTGGAAAATCCATGGTGGAAAGGGAGAGTGGCATCTCTAGGACACTCACCATGTATGTTGCAAAGTCAAGCCTTAGCACCATGTTCAATTCACACCCTCATAGTACTTTCCACCGTGTTTTAATTAAAACCCAGCAACTCCCAAAATCACAGAATTGTTTTTCCACGCAGCCTCATGCTGCATCACTCGTTACTATGGTTATACACAGCAGAGCCAAACATTTACATTTTACAATCTCTGTGGTGGTGAAGAGGCTGAAGGACTGACATTCAGACAGACTGCTGGGCTCTCTAACTTGGTGAAACCAAATCAGCCAACCCTGTGTGAGCAAGGGATCTCTTTCCACAGTGGAGGATCCACATGGGAAAAAATTATCAGAAACAAATGTAAGAAACATAAATCCATATGTATATTTGGCTCCATATTTATAGCCAGCTCTCAAAGACATATTCAACGAGGCTTGCAGGCTATTTGAGGACAGGATAGGGAGAAGAGGAAGAGAATGAGCATTGAACATGGGTCTTTCAGCATATGCTGAATGCAATTTATAGATTTCTGCAACCAAACACGAATCATATGTACAATATGCAGTATGCAATACAGGAAAAGCACTATTTTATGCTGGTTTATATAACAAAATAATTCTGAAAGGGCTGGAGCGGGGGGAGCATGTGATTAATGATCAGATGGACATGAGGACTGTGATTTAACAAAGCCAGGCAGAGGCATTTGGAAAGGAAAAGCCATCTTTTCCAAGCACACTGACGTCAGTAAGCCCCCACTGTGGATGTCTCCATGCTAACAAGTGCTTTTTTGGCAGCCTGGCTTATGCTGTTCAGGGACAGTAACTACACCAGGAGGGAAAAAAGCCATCTTTTCTGAGTACATGCTGCATCACTGAGAAAAAAACAAAGGCTGCAGCACACAGGCTGACAGTGAAAGGACAGAAAAATGACACTCAAACCTGGGAGAGCAGAGAGTCAGCATTTAGGGTAAAATGATAAATCAGTGTGTTGGTGGACATGACCATCTACAAACACAAGCAAGCATCCAGAGAGGGTGTTTGAGATCATATTTTGAGTCATAAGCCTCAACAGCTCCTCGCTGACTAAAGTATTTGGTTTGATTATTTTAATAGGTCTCTCAGTACATTATTAAACTTGACTGTACTGTCTAGGTAAAATCAAAACTGTTTAGAAAGGAGTAATTACATTTAAGTCAATAGGGCCAAATACTGTTTGTCCTTCCCTGCAGCTAAACATCAGAAGGGAATATTTCTGCAGTTAATAGAGACCAGTTCTAAAAGAAATGGCTACATTTTTATTTTCTCACTTCAGTATCTCATTTGTGGTTTACGTGGCTAACTATGTGTGGAAAATAAGAATAGAAGAGTAGTTTATGAAAAACTTGGCAACACCTCTCCCCTCCCACCAACTAAAGTTTTAAATATTCCTTTTATCTTTATCCTCTCCAAGGAACTCACATCTCCAGAAAAATAAAGACACAAATTAAAGTGCTAAACTTATTTAAAAGATTTGGTTTAACAGAGTGTTGGATTTGATTTCCAGAGTACCATAAGCAGCGAAGTACCTCGATTTCTAGATTTAAAGAATTATAGCATAAAAAACTCTTGATTCATCATTTTATATTAACAGGCACTTAAACGTGGCTCAACACCAGTTTACATGAATATTTAAGGAAGCAAGTTCTTAATTACTCATTCATTGTATTCCAAGTATCTAGTCTGTTAGAAAACTGTATTCAGTGCAATGTCAGAACCTCCAGAAAAAATAGACCTCAGAAACAAAAGCACTGCCAAATTTGACTGAACCAAAACCATTTATGCTTAGAGCTCCATGCATGCCAAACCTTAGGTTACTTAGAGATGAGGTAATAAAACACTTAATACTTAACAGATTTTTACTGGGAAGGAACACTGTTTCTTCTGCATAAGATCATATCCTGCTACGTTTCATTTGAAGAACTTAAGAAACATTCAAAAGATGGATTCTTTAGAAAACAGATGTCTGAAGGGTTTTCTTCCTTATTACAGCTAACAGATACGAAAGTCTTTGAGACTTGGTCTTGAAATCTATTTTCTCTCAAGTAATTATTTCAAGGCCACCAACAAAGTTTTCAAAGAGGTCACATGTACTTCTGTTTTGTTCTGAGGCTTCTTGCCTGAATCAAAACAACAAGATGGTGTTATATAAGTTGCTTTTCTGACAATTGTTTGGCTGTTGGGAAGCCCGTTCTGCCTGTGATATCCAGGCAGATATTCACAGTATTGCAAATATCAAATGAAGGTCATTTCACCAGTTCAGAAAAAGATTCAGAATTACGCCCTTCAGTTTTATTCCTCTACAAAGTGTTTATACAGTTGATAGGTGATTTTTGTTCGAAGTTAAGTGGATTTGATCTGATTTAATAATTTCTCCATATATAAATTACCATTGTATCTGCAATACAAACCCAATTTTTCAGATGAAGTTTATTACTCCTGAACTTCTCTGGTACCTGTGTCCATGAGATTTTTTTACTACTTTTTTAAACTCAGAGTTTCTCAGCATTGCTGACATTTATTTAGCTCCAGGGCAGCAGGAACTAACAGAGTGGAGAATAGATCAAGTGACAGCAGCCATCAGCAATAACTCCTGTGCTGTCAATAAGGAGGAGCTTTTAAACTTTCAATTGATGAGGTTTCCATTATAGATGCCATGGAGCTGACCCTAGGGACCACATTCCGAGAGAAAACGACTCTCACTGGAGAGGCAGCAGCAGACAGTGTTCAGTTGCTGAGAACACAAAGCTTCCGGTGATAATTCGCTTTTCATTGTCAACACACGGGCACAGAAAGATAAGGCTCCGGATCAGGTAAGCATAAATTTGATGACAGCTTAATGATGAACAAGAATGGCTCCCCACAGGTTGCCCACAGCTACAACTGGTTAATTTAGCCAGAAACTCCAGCTGTGAATTTGAGGATTATGACAGGTTTGAGCCAAAGGCTACCACCAGTTGAGCTGCTGTTGCTATTCAGTCAGGAGGGCAGGGAAGTCAAACACGCCTGCACAAAGTATTTGTCATTGCACTTCTTCTGATGCCACAGGCTAAAGGGATAATTCATTGTTTTCTTCTGGCTCCTGACAATCAATATTCACAACAGAACTTAGATTATTTTTACTACTTCACAATTTTATCCAACACTGTCCAGTTAGTAAGGGGTCTTCAATATAAGGAGAAATCACTTCAGCCAATTTACATTCTATTTTAAGAAAGAGCCTTTCATTAAATAAATCAAAATCAACAAGAGAAAGCAATACACTGTCCCACTGTTTTATCAATCCACACTACCTTTTCACGGGCTCTGTTTGCACAAGTGCTGCATCTATCATGGCTTTCATCCACAACTCCATTTCCTTCCCTGTATCTGTGCAGAAATAATAGGTCCTCATGTTTGGATGAGCTGCCTGATTGGAAATGACATGGTCATTGCAATAAAAATGCAAGATTCTGTAAAAGAAGAGAGGCAAATACTGTTACTGCGTACTCACTCCAATGCTCTACCTAATAAGATTTCTGCAAATAATATGATCAGAAAAAAAAATTCAAAAGGAACACTATAATGTTTCTTGGTCACTGCATCCATATTTTCAAAATAACCTGCCTGTAATTTTCAATCATAGCTGCTTCTTCATTAATACATTAAATAAAAAGCCCTAAAGTTTCCTCAATCTACTAAAAACTTTATTGAGCATTCATTAATGTAGATCAATATAATTCTTATAAATAAGATTTTGGCAGTCTGAATGATACAGTAAGTTTTAATTTGTACTTACCATAGTAAATAAATGATGTCTTGGTTAGG
Source organism: Melanocharis versteri (assembly GCA_013397845.1). Lineage (NCBI taxonomy): Eukaryota > Metazoa > Chordata > Aves > Passeriformes > Melanocharitidae > Melanocharis > Melanocharis versteri. The sequence continues at coordinate 2,193 of VZTG01001362.1, read as the reverse complement.
AGACCAAATGAAGTGCCAAAAGGAGCTCATAAAACAACAATAAAAAAAGTAAGGACAAAATACTTAGTAAAGTAATTTATATCATGATTTAAAAGATTGTCACAAAACACTCCTGAGAGTGATTAATGTAATATTGTGATTTAAGTGATAATAAATTCTTATTTTTATTTATGTGTAAATATACTTTGTAGCTAAATAACTAATGAACTTTCATCAGTGAGATAAGTCCACCTGCAGATGCTGGTTTATAATTCTTAAGCATCACACAGTATTTAAGATCCATGAACTAAAAAGAAAATACTACTACTAAGTGATACCCATCCATTTTCCCATTCTAGTAATAATGTCTATATTTACATCAGGCTAAGTACTTGAAACTTCTGCTACTCTATTATGTAAAAATCAGGCTCAGAAGCTGTTTGTCAATCCTTTTTTACCTCGTAACTCTGTGAAATGGTTTCTTGTGACCAGGCTCTCGTGCTTTCAGATACAAAATCAAATGGAGAAGCTGATTCCCTCACCTTAAAGGCATATTTGCGGTTAATATGGTCCTCAGCAGACAGCATAGATATCTGGAAACTTGGCAGAAGTATGCTCCCCAGTATTCCTTCTTCTTTCTCATCTGGGAATGCATGCTTGGATTAGAGAACAGCCTTTGCACACACAACACTTGCATTCAGACACTTTATGAAACTCTTTTAGCCACACACGAGCACTAACGAGAAGTTTAGCTCAGAGGAGAATGCATTAAGAAGCAGAAAACCACTCTGAAGAGAAGATGGAAGTCAAGCCTCTAATTCAGGGACAAGAACACCACCTATCTACTCAGTAAAATCTCCTATGACAACACAAGAAGTTTGAAACACTGCTTATGACTGCTGGCCTTTGAGAAAATTTGCACATTCTTCTTCTGATCTCAGGCATATTATGCTACATAATCCCCATTATAATATTTAATTATGAATTATAATTATAATTCCCACAAAGAGTTTACACTCAATTACATTCCATTTATAAGGACGCACACGTTTCAGGTAATCTGTAAAAAAAAGGCTCTCCCAAAACAAACACCCTTTCCCCAGAACCTTGTTTTACATAGAATTTTAGATCAAGAGATCATAATAAAAAATTGACATTTCAATTGAAAACCACAACCAGCTTTTAAATCCAATTATACTTTAATAAAGGAATAACTGGATGCAATTCACAAAGTCTTAATTGTATTTTATGTACAGAAATTCTATTCACAATCAGTATCTTAGAGACTGCCCCCCATAACACTTCTCTTAAAGATACTGCCTACAATAAATGACTGTGGTATCTAGGAAATGAAAATGAAAACATTGGTATTAAAATTTTTCAATGAAAAATTAACACTGTTACAATTAAAATACACTTCAACAGCACAAAAGGATTATTGCTGATGTGCGGATTTAAAAACCTTTTCCAGGTTCTCATTTACCTCCTATATTTTGAAAAGCCACAACCTTCATTTAAGTTATTTACATGGGGAAAGTTGTGCCCAGCCATTTTAGTATCACATGACAGATTAGATGTAAAAATTATGCTTTCTGGGATGGTTGTTTAATTGCAGAGCTGAGCATAAATTTATTCCAGTTAAAAGGCAGAAAAGAAATGGAGTGGATTTGATTTCAGGAACTCAACAGTACCTTTAAATACGACTGAAACCATCCCACCTTCTCTTCAAATATTAACTCCTTACTAGCCACACACAAAAATGTGCCTTTTTCTCCCCTGTCCCAGAACACATGGCAAATGCTGGGGTTTACTTTATGTGGACTTCTGTTTGGGGGAAAAATTCTCTTCTGCTAGATTATATTTTGACTAATTACTGAGCAAATCCCCCCACTAGTGCCATATAACAGCACTAAGCACTTTTGTTCCACTGAACAGCTGCATGTCTGGAGGACTTTGCTCTTTGTTAAAGACATACTGCTACATTCCAGTTCCAGACTTTAAAAATCTGTTTCCAATCACACTTGCTTTCATCTACATATTCCACTGCCCCAGACCCATCTTCACTTGTGTGCTGTGCATGAACAGCACACGAGAGAAAGAGCAGATCTTCTGTGCAGCTCTAAGAACTTTTATTTGTGCCAACAACAACCTTCCAACATGGAAGTGGCCAGTCCTTCACGCCTTGGGGGAACAGAAGAAGAGTATTCTCTAAGC
>VZTG01001361.1:33198-84087 GCA_013397845.1 Melanocharis versteri | reverse complement strand
CGGCCCCGGCCCCGACAGGTGACGGCCCCGCCGCTACCCGGCCCGCGCCCCGCGGCCGCCGCGCCGCCCTGCCAAAGGCAGCATTGCCAGCGCGATCACAGGCCTGAGCCTCCGCTGGAATCCGAGCCCGCAGCCTTTTAAATCTCTGTCATGGGACAAAAGCCTTTCCACACGGTGGGGTTTTTTTTTTTGTTTTTTTTTTCTTTAAGCTCGTAACCACCGAGCCCACAAGCATTCCTGATAAATGCTCCTCTGTCTTTTTTTAGCGTCTAGTTTAAAAGTAATTCGTTATATAAACTCTTTGAGGTTTTGTTTTCAGTTGGATTCTTTCAAGCCGCTCAGATAATGAATTGGGGAAAAATCAAGATACAGGAATTCAACTTTAGCGAAGCCAATAAAAATGAATGGTTGCAATATGTAAGCAGGGACTTGGGTTAAGAGGGATTTTGAAGCCTCAGTAGCAAAACATATAGAAACATATAACTAATTCTCTTTTGGTAGATCAGAGGCCAGCAGCCTGCATGAAAATCGATAGATCTACCAGGCTGCAAGGCAAAAAGTAGTGTGGCTGAGAAAGATGAGACCAAATCCCACAGATTCCAGCAGATGCCACATGCATTGATTTAGTAGAGAATATCAGACTGATTCAGTCTATCCAAATCATAACACTGAGTCAGAGATGGTGGAACAAACTTAGTGTCGCGTTACAGCATCAAGACAAGAAAGTTTGCCCACAGACAACTTCTGAATTAGGCTAAGAACAAAGCATAACTGAGATATTAATAAAAATAGGCAACTTCTCACTTAAATTTGTACTCCAATACCAGGTAACAGTATCTTGGATGTCTTTTTAAACAGACTTAGCATAATATGGTCTTCCAAGTTTTCTTCAGCTCTGACTTCAATATAACATCAGCCAAATTGTTTGCAATGACCTCTCAACCACCCAGTTCAGACAGGCTAGGAAAATTCCCCTACACTTCCTTCTACATCTCTATCTGGCAGAAATGTCATCCTGTCTACTTAGATTATTGAACGCAGAATTTTTTTGTGTATATATAAAGTCAGTTCAGAAGCTCCAGGAGGATCACTCTCCTCATGCTCCTATCCTCCCCTTCCAGAGAAAGAAAAAAAAAAAAGCATTTGAGTAAATTACAATGAACAGTTGATAAATGAACAAAACTATTGTTCATTAGATCAGACATACATATTCTCTAGCACTTCAGAAATATTTATTTTCCTTTTTAACAAATAATTCTATATGGTCTCGGAACCTGGCAAAAGTCCCAGAAATCTGGCATGGAAAACATAGAAAAGATGAAAAATACAATTTAAACATTAGCACTGCTATTTAAGATCTGCAGTACAGTGCTCCCTGGAGAATATTCCTATAGTTGCCCTGCAATTATAAAGAAAACAGTGTGATTTTATTTAGCATAGTGTTTTTATTGGCTCTGTGTTCCTCCTGCTCATTCTGATTGTGGACTATTTTAGGAGGAGAAGTGATGGCCCGCCATCCACTTATCTGATGTTTCTTTTGTGATATGAAGGAATGTACCTTTAACACCAAGGTTTTCCAGAGTCTGGACAATCGCAATGAGCCTCTTGTAATTTACATTCACAGCCAGCTGGAAGGATGAGAGGGTTCTTGCAGGAATAGGGAGCACTGAACGTCACCAACTTCAAGAAATGTAAAGTAACTCGGAAACCTCTGATGGAAAAAGAAAGCCAGTGTGGTTGCCTGGAGCAGCACCATGAAAGCCGTACCAAGACATTATCTGTACATAGGGCCCAGGCACTGAGACTTCAGAAACTAAGGGCATTTAAAAAGACCTTATCCTAAAATAACACAAAAGAAAGCACAAAACGTACTTGCATTAAATACCTGAAAGGAAGGAACTTTTTCAGCCTTGTACAAAACCAGGGTTAGCTGTGGAGGTCAGTAGTGTTTGTACCAAGAACCCTAATAAGAACAGAATCAGTGCACTCTAGCTCCTTAGAAGGCTTTCCCTCCATCCATGGTGGGGAAAAATACCTAGAAAATTAGTCTAAGGCTAAAATAATGATGACAATAACAGCAGTAACAACAACAATAATAATTAAAATGAAACTATTTACTTTTAGCCAGCACCTTTAGTTTCTACAGCCAAGAGCACAAGACAGAGTTGATCTCTTGATTTTCTCAGTCCCAGTGAACAGCCAGGTGCCCCCCGGGACAGAGCCAAACTGGTCTGGAACTGGTATTGATAGTGCTGCTAAGGGGCCTGAGCAAACCAGACATCCAAAATGTAGAGATGGTCTAACAGAGATTGTTTTTTTTGTTGTGGACCTGTGACTTGAAAACCGGGTGTCACCTTGTGAGAACTTCTGCAGCTGCAGAAGTAGTTTCTCAAACAAGATTGCCAGTTTCTGGCAAAGGAAGAGTCTAAACATGGCACACTTCGGTATCATCAAAATCAAACGAAAGAAAAGAGCCTGCCCATAAAACATAATCACCACCCAGGAAACCTAATCACCTCTGCTGCTGCTGGACAGGGAGCAGTTGGGACAGCAAGGTCTCAAAGCATGTCTTATTTTAAGGGAAAATTCCTTGGTCTCAAGCTGGATTTAATTTGTGTATCTAACAATACCATTTCTTGAGATGTTACCGAAGTCTGTTTAGAAGAATTAGTGAAACTCCTTTAGCAGCTGGAGACAGCCAGAACCATTATATTATTAGGCTTAAATAAACAGCACCCCGGTACAGTCACTGGGATGAATCACTAACGACAAGTTAAATAAACTTGATTAACCAGTTCACAGCACGCAATCAGCATTTGTTTATCTGTGGGATCAACAATAACAGTGGTTCCTTTTAATTAGTGTGCTCAGATCTGGATCCATCAATATCAAAACAATGCACAGAGAATAATTGCCAACAGGTTATGATGTTTTAATTGTGTTTAAAATTAATGTCCCAGAGCAACTTCAACACTTACCGATTTAGCATGTGTGTAAGACGAACAATTAACAAATACTGGCTGCACTCAATTAGTCAAACTTATAATATCCAACAATGACTCCATGGCTCCAGCAATTATTCAGAACTAAAAATCTGGGAAGCTAATTATTAATAGTTAAATCATAAGAAGTGTCCCATAATTAAAGACTTGTTTCAATGTCCATGTGAAATCCTGTACCCACTGTGCAAAACGTCATGAATGCTGTCCGCAGAAACCAGCCTGACACTGATTAACCTATTGTAGTCCAGAAAAAGAAAAATTAGACTTGGAGTGGTGAGGCAGAAGCCTGAGAGGAATTATGAGCACTCAAGTGGGTCACACTGCAGCACCTTTCCAAGCCTTTATATGGCCAGAGATGGCTTGGGACTGCCCTGCAGGAGGGGAGCATCATGAGGATGGCTTCAGCATGTCAGGAAACCTCCCCTGTGTACTCCAGGGAATCGTGGGTGGCCATTCTCCACCAACCAGTCAGATCTGAAATGAAGAAAGAAACTAACTCCAGAAAAAGACCACTAAGTGTGACGAAGCTCTGGTGTCCCACTTGGACATCAGACAGTAGCTTCAGGGCTGCAGCTCATTTGAGAACATCTCCGTTCCCATTCATCCTCAGCATCTTCACTGCCAGGCTGGGTGGTGGTCTCTCAATGCTTAAAACTAAAATAGACTCACTTCTAAAAGAAGAGGACTATGTTCAGATAGCATGTTATCAAAGAAGATATAATAGCAGCCACTAGCTTGTACAAGCAAAATGAAAAAAAATACGAGGTCTATCAATATGAATCCATATGTAAATACATCTGGGGGCAAAGAGGCTTAATTTTTAAATTAATTGTCTATTGATTTGGTATTGTGCAAAGAATTCCAGATTTTTAAGATATGGAGGGGGGCTTTATGATCGTTTGGTCTCATCCATTTAGTAAGAGATCTCAATGAAGTGGGTCCTATTTTTAATGCAAGTATAGTGGCTAAAATATTCAGTGTTTAAATTAAAGGAAAACATCTGAACTTGATTTTTAAATTTACAATGACAATCTAAAACAACTTCTGGGATTATTTATCATGAAATTACCTTCCCTGTTAAAAATCTGTGGAGAGTTTCAGTATTTTTACTCTGTACATTCCAGTTCAGTTAACGAGTCTCATACTTGTGAGGAAACATTAGCCCAAGGAGTGAAATGGCAACACTCAGCTGAAGCAAAAAAGTAAATTGAGTAGGAGTTTTTCTGCACATCTCCACAACAGAATTTCATTGTGTCTTGTCAGACCTACAGGTTTCAGCTCTTCAGAAAAGTTCAGAGACTAACAGTGGTGCCAAGAGCCAGAGTTAATCACTAAAACAACTATTCAAAAGAGTGGCTAAGAAGTTGAACATGAAATAGTCAGGCAGGAGATATATTCATCCTTCCAATTCCATTTCAAATATACCTCTGGGAAGCAGCTATAATCACTGGTCACTTGGCATTGCCAAGCTCTCAGATGCTCATTTCCAAGTAACAGAGCAACCTTCATGAACTACAAAAGATATTTTGTTCAAGTTCACAACTCTCACACCTGGATTTAGATCATGTTAAGTAGGTTAGATTTTCTGTTTTCCAAGCTTTATTTTTGTTTCCTTCGTCTCCCTCCAATTTTTAAAATAAATTAAAAGGCCTGAAAGCAGTTAACACTTTTGCGTGCTCTAAATCAAACTGAGGAAAAGAACTGTGGTCATCACAAAGATGTGCTAACATTCAAACGCGAAGAAAAACAAAAAAAGAGGTGATTCTTTTCTTTCATCAATAACTTTGTCTGCCTCTAATTTGGGGCAATCCCAACAAAGCTAACAGTAGATACACTTTAACATGACTTCCCTTTCCGTCGCCCAAGGGAAGATGGAACAGAGCTAAGTGAGCATAATTACAGGATCCATGTTTCTGACTTGTGCAATGCAACACCTTATTTCAGCCTCTGTAGCTGCCTGCTGTCATCCCACCGTACCAAACTAACATTAATACACTGCCACCAGCACAGCTGGCTTTGAGCTGGAGACCCTGACATGCCTCAGCTCCTCCTCACACCTGCCAGCCTGGACACACCGTATTTTCATACAGGGAGGTAAGGAAAGAGATCAGCCTGCAAACTCCAAACCAGAAAATATGATCATGTTTTTGTAAGGTACCAAACAAATTACTCTGTGAAAGCAAAATATGCCTTACATTGCAGAAATTTTAATCACTAGAGTTTAATGGAATAAAAAGCAATCTGTGGGTGGGAAAGAACAGTGTAGGGAATTGTTTCTGAAGGAGGTGGACGAAAGGGAGGGGGGAAGGTCACTTTAAAGTCCATCTGCTCTGCATTCAGATTCTATTTCTCCCCAATGTGCAAAGCATTTTGGTTTTGATAAGTTCACTTTGGATGAATTGACTCAGAAAGAGCTCTGGTTGAGAGTCTGGATTCAAATTGATCCAACTTTTTAGCAGTGCCAGAAGAATAGACTTACTGCCTGAAACACTGACTGTTGCTGGTTTCACGGATGTCTGCAGGATCTGGTTGTAAATTTATGAGGCGACATGCTTTAGTGATCAAAAGTACCAGGAGCTGCTCTACACAAAGTACAATTATACTTTGAAATAAAATGAGATCCTTTATTTCATTTTTTACCAAGTACACATCCAGTTTATAAGATTGTCAGGTGACTGCTTGAATTAACAGGAAATACAAAGTGTACCTCAGTGGAGACTGGGTTCAGAAATAAAGTAATAGTTCGAGTTATGTTGTGATTCCCATAACCACCTACTTATCAACCAGCATTTCTGATAAATATTCTACCGCAAAAAAATGGTTTCAATAAAAAAATTGGTAAATAATGATGAGGAATACAACACAATGGCACCAGTGTTGCCAGCCCATAGCATTCACACAATTCATGATGATGGTCTTGAAAAGTAACACTTTTGGGAACACTATTCATTTTATTCATCTCTGGACTGTACCCAATCATATATTTGACTTTTCTCAACAATGTCACTGGAAAGAACTAGATTTTTTCTAAGAGTCAGACTAAAATCAAGTGAGAAGTCAGGACCGTTGTGACTTAATGAGTTGGACATTTTAAATAGTTTTTGCTACAGTTTCTCTCTGTCCCCTACTTCAAAGGCAGTACTATACAACAAATGACAGTGTGAATGTCTAAAAAGAGATAAAGACAAGCAGAATAAATTCTTACGCCTTTGTTTCTGTGCAGGTCTGATTTCTAACCCAGCAGGGATGGTCACAGGTTGTGGTATGTAAAGCTTTTATTTCTACACTTTGTAGGGCACCAGTCTCTGAAGGCAGATGTTAAGTGCAGATGTCTAATTTAGACCTTTCAACTTGTAAATGTATCAATGACCTCTCCAACAGTATGTACATCTCCCTCCTGCAAAGTGCCTCTGACCTCCCCAGACCACGCTCATGCTATTATTAAGACAGCTGATTAGTAAGAAAGCAATTGCAGATGACAGCAGTGACACTGCTGTTCTTCCTCAGGCCTGCCTAGTCTACTCTGCTGGGATGCATACTTACTAATTCACTCTTCAGTATTTAGGGTTTCATAGCTTTAGGGCAACAGGGACCATTTGATTATCTTGTCTGACTTCCCATCTATCACAAGCCATTAAATTTGATGTGGGATCCTCACACAAAGGCCAAAAGCTTAAATGAGATGAAGAAGACATTACTGATCTCAGGACACCAATGCTGCATCTGCACCAGCATTTGTTTAAAACCCCACCACACATGCAATGAGATCTACCCAGATGATCAGCGTAAGAAAGTGAAGGACATCAAGCTCCCATCTGAGAAACCCTGAGAAAGTTATGTCCTCTGCCTTTGATTTCCCACATGAGACATTCACCTTAAAAAACCTCCAAACCATCCTAACCAAAACAGTGACACAGTCACTGTCTCCAGCACAGCCCGTCTTTTATGCATGAGAAAAAAACCTGAAAGGAAAAACACCTCAAAACATACCTATCCTGATGTACACGGAAGGGAACAAATCCTACTGAGCAGCGCACATTACCTGCTGAGAGATGCAAGCACAACAATTGAATATAATCACTGCCTTTAACAGAGAGCTGCCAGTGCTGTTATTTGAGGGTGTTTCAGCAGGCAGGCCCACGGGCATGGCTGATGGAGCTGCTGACTCGGGCATACCACATCCAGCAGCAGCAGGACTGCCACAACCCTCCACCCTGGAGCAACACCCAGTAAATACAGGCTTTCTTGCTGCCTGGGCTCAAACGGCTTTGCAAATGTACCTGTTCTCATTTCACAGACTACGTTACAGTTAACTAACTCATGTTTAATTACCCACAGTGCTAAGAAATTGCACCCTATTTCTTCATGGCAAAGTTGCCTTAACTGCAGTTTCCAAGGATCAGATTTATTCCCCTTTGTCAGCCAGACCCACCAGTGCTGTAGGATGTGTGCTAGGTAGGGAAACCACCTTACAGCCTCCCTCCTCACTCACTCACATCAGCTGAGCTTCAAAGACTTGCATTATCCTTTTGTCTCGGTTTTCTTCTTGCAAAACAAGTCTTTGCCTCTTTTCACTTTCTTTCCACTATTCTCATCTTCTCCTTGCAGTACAGCTAGTGGGATTGTCAGAGTCCATTCTTTTGAACTTAATATACTCACAGTAAGAAAAGGGTACATGGCCTAAATTTACCTCTGAAAACACTGGTGCAGCTGGATGCTGCGTGACAACACAGAGCCCCCAGGGAAAGGGGACTGAGGCTGGGGCACTCTGCCCAGCCAGGATGGGAGCCTGTGGCTGCAGGAACCTCCTCCCGAAAAGGGAGAGAATGTTTCAGGTTTTGCAAGGGTAAAATGTCCAAACACCAAGTGAGATGCAGTGTCATGACTCACGTCATATCTTATTCCTCCTACAATGGGAAGTCTGCTGCTCCTGTGCAAGAAGATAAAAAGGGACAAAAAGTAACAAAGCTTTGTCTCATCAGGCCACAAGAAGCATACAGAACTGCCTGGGGTGAAGACGAGAATAAGCAATGTCAGCATAGGAAGGTGTCATACAAGGTTTAAGCATTTTCAGTGGTAGAGTCTCTGTCTCTCTCCTGAATAAATACATAACCCAAGACAATTTAATTCCAACCGTTCTGTATTTCTTACAAAAACTTTTCAAACCAGGGGATGACTCACAGGTGAGCATTCCACTGACAACATAAAGCGACATCTTATTAGGTATGTCCCTTTACAAACTGCAAGTCTGCACTGAGAAATACAAATACGTCTTATAACGTAGCATATGCCTTTACGTGCAGCACAGTGCAGGATAGGAAACGGGCAGTAAGTAGTGACAATGACAGGTTTTTCTCAGTCCAGAAGAAAACGCTATTAAATATTAATTGGCAACATAGACAGCTTTTACTGCATATGTATATACTACAATACTCTGATTTCCAAGACTCATTTGCGAAAGTGTAACTCTGTAATTTATTCAATTTTATTTATGATTTTCATACTATTGCTTTAATCTTTCATAATTAATATAACAAGGTAATAAAGACCCACTTTTTTCACCCCTCTTTACTTTTTTGCTCTAGAACTGCCATTAAAAGATAATACTTCAAGACTGCAGCTGGAATGATATTTAAATCCTTTCACCAGCTGGAGGATATTCTGGGCAAAGTGCTAGGAGGAAAGAAGTACCAAGATCTCTTTGAGACAAGATACAGTATTACTTACATGCCTCCATTTCAATCTTATAATCTCTTATAAATCGTCTGTCACAACAGAGTAATGCAGGAGTGCCCTTGGAAGAGGGCGAAGAAGTAAGTGAAGGATGAGTTTGCAGCCCATGAGTAGTGTTCATGTAATGCTTTTAGTCTGCTCTTTTGCACAGTCTTATAAAGGAAGTGCCTAAACTCAGCCAGAAAACACAGGCTGAATACCACAGTTAGGGGTAAAATGCTGCAGGCAGTAATTATCAATCACTTTCTTTTCCCAACCATCAAAGAAGGTAATTTGTTTGTTTTCCCCACCCAGCAAGGAAAAGACTGGGTGGTCTTCTGACTTTAGAGTCTGAGAAATATTCTTCTCAAGGACAAGTCTACCCCAGGCTTCTTGGGCAGCATGAGGTCCTTTTTCAACATGGTCTTACATTGTGTTTGATTTTAGTCACAGACATTAAGACTGTGGCAATGTTTTGCAAATCATCACTAAATACCTCTTCTTCGTAGTGCCGTGTAAATCTCGGGAGTGTTTCCAAGAAACAAATAAAGCCTTGCTTGTGGAAAGGTAACATGGTTCCAGTTCCTCAGCTGTCTTCATCATCATGGGACTGCCATGCCACAGAGATTTTTTATCAGGTTAGAGGCTAATTCCCCTCCATCTTGCAGTAGTTGTCACCAGTTGCAAGAATATAGCGGCTTTATTCAATATGCAAGTAACTGAATTCTGATGCTATTATTAGATTGAGGGAGTGACATTCCAATTAAACATTAACATAAAAACTCAGCACCTTGCAGAAAATTCGAACAATTCTCCTATTTATTTAAAAGTATCTATTGGGCTGCTACACATTCAGACTTCAAAAAATGAATTAAAAATTTTTGCTTCCCCATCCCCTTCTTAAACAATGTACATCTGATAATACCTATGCTAAAAGCCATGCCAGTTAAAGTCGAAGTTGTTTGCATACTAAAAAACCTAAGTCATGGAGTGTTCAATGTTGCAATTCAGCTTCCCTTTGCAGTAAAAGGAAGCTAGGAGAAAATGGGACAGGAACCAGGCTGAAAAGCTTTCTGAAAGCTGCAGCTGCAGCCAACAGCTGAAATTTAAAATCAGACATTATTTTCTCTCCTCATCTTGTGGGCTCTGCCACAGTTTCAATAAACCACAAATTTAGCCACAGAGGCACTATCGCTTGTAATTTTCTTTTGCTGATGGAGCTAAAATAAGAACCATTAACACTTCCCCCAACTTCAGAAAGCAGCATATGTCACTCTCCAATAGGGCTCTTGACAGGTTCCATGTGGACAATGTGTTAGGCAAGTAGCAGCCCCCAAATGTGGTACTGAGAAATTAGCAATTTAATATTGCAGAGAAAAACTGAAACACAAGATCATATGGGTCAAGGAAAGCAGAAGCAAGAAGTGCTGCCATTTCCCAACCCAGTGAGAGAACAGACCTGTGACAGCCAGCAGACATGGCTCCCTTGGATTTCCAGAGGGCATGTAGCAACATCCCTCCGTAACAAAACAAAGAGAGGAGATCTTCCCATTGATAAAAAAATGAATAAAGATAGGAAAAACCCTGTAGGAACAAAAGCTAAATTTCCCTGGCGACTTAGGTTACCAATCACACAGAGTGGACTGGTTCAGGCAGCTCCCAACATTAGTGAGCTGAAAAAGAGGGTTTCAGTGAGGTGGCAGAGTGCATTCTGATATTCAGGGAAGACAAGGGCTGGTTACAAGGAAGAGACTTCATAAGATTCACTGACTAGGCAGTAAATTGACAGATGAAATCCCATGCAGACAAATGTAAAGCGAGGCACATTGACATTGAACAAACTATTATCACTCAAAAAGGGAGTTTGAGGTTGTAGTCATTTTTTGAAAATTTCAGCTCAGTGCTCATTAGTGATTAAAAAACCAAGTAGATGTTAGAAAATGCTAGGAAAAGAATAGCAAACAAGGCAGATAATACCATTGTGCTACTCTACAAATCCACAGTCTACCCATATTTTAAATATTGCATGCAATTTTAATTTACTCCAGGTCAAAAAAGATACAATAGAAATGTTAAGAGGCAGCATGGATGATCAAAGTTATAGAAGAGTTTCTGTACAAGGAACAACTGAATTATGTAGGACTCTCCATTACGAAAACAGATGACTCAAACATCTGTTTGAGGTCTATAAACATGAGTGACAGAAGTTGAATGGAAAAAGACTGTTCATTGTCTCTCTCAATACAGACTGCAGGGTCACCAAATGAAAGAAGTAAGCTAATGATTCAAAACTACATAGATGTGAATATTAATTTCACAGAGCATTATGGAAGTGCTGGTAAGCTGGGGAACTTCTTGCTGTAGGACATTGCAGTTACCCAGTTAAGAGTTTAAAAAAAATAGAAAACAAGTTAATGGAAAAAAATCCATTGAGCACTGTTAAGAAAAAGGACATAATCCTTGGTTTCCCTCAAGTAATCTTTTAATTGCATATTTCTGGGAGCTGGGAGGGTATTCCAGAAGTATGACTACATACTTTCCTGATCCCACATTCTTGTTTAGGTAACAATCACCATTCAAGACAAGTTGTTGGGCCTGCTACAACTGCTCTTACACTTGACAAGGTACAAGAAGCCCTAATGCTGACAGCAACGCTTCGTAATTTGTGCTAAACATAAAGAACTAGAAGCACATTACAACAGAAAAATAGCAACCCTAGACCTAATCGAAACACTCTGCTCTGTGGTGAGAATTGCTTGGAAATCTCCTCCTGAAGAGAGGATATGGGAGAAAATGAATGGCATGCAGTACAGTAAGTCATGTCTCATCTGTTGTAGGAAATTGTCTACACAGGAAAGTGAGGGCAGTGGAAGCTAGAGAATGAATTTGCAGTGCCTCAGCTATTCCACAGAGGTGGCACAATGCAGGGTAAATCTTACATGGCATCAGCATCCAAGGCTCTGGATACCATCAAGTGTCAGAACACTGTTAAACCCTTGGAACAAGGGATTTGTACAGCTGTAGGGGTTTGAGTTCATCTTTTCTCCCACATCAATTCCCTGCTACCAAGAAGCCACTCTGGAGGACTTTAGGTGCCCTGACAGACTGAAGCACAGTGTGGCACCAAGCCTCCTGTGCCCTTCCCCATTCCTCTGGGATATGGGACCTCGTGTACAGCAGGCAAGACTGTGCAGATCAGCACACAGTACTCCACAAGCACTAGCATCTGGTAGGTCATTGGTAATTTGCTTGTTTAGAAGCACGAAATCTGAATATCTGCTCACACTGCTGCATACAGCCTTGCCATGAAGGCATCATATGCTTTGTTCCTGTAGTTCCTTGGAGATTTGCTTTGACTATTTCCTATTTGAGATGTGTAGCAATCTCTATGCTTTCACAGTCCAAGGAAACAGGAGAGTTATTCTTCTTCTTTTTTTTTTTTTTTTTTTAAGTCAGGATACATTTTTCAAGGGCAAAGAATAATACACCTTTTATTAAGCAGTGATGCACAGTAAGAAACTTTTTACTAGCAATTTCTCAAGGAATGTTATGACTGGCTGACTTGAAGGAGACCTATCCAGAATCTCATTAGATTTCCAAGTACTTTAGAAAGCAGTTCTTACAGAATTATCAAACACACAGGAAAGCAGTGGCAGTTTCATACCTGAGATTATGTACTTGTGTGTTAACTGCAGAAACACATCACAGTGGTGAGGAGTGTCGTGCACTTGGAGCTACTGCTGTAACAGGGAGCTCTTAGGGATTGTTCCAGCAGACTCTTTGTACACATTCTATTTGCATGATTAAATACTGTTTCTCTTCTTCTTTACGTATGACATGATATACAGTGATGTATCTCAGTAGCTCCTGACCCAGAAAATCTGAAGTAGCTAAAAAAAAAAAAAAAAAAAAATCACAAAAGCTTCATGGGTGTGGAGCACACACAGTTGGTAAGTTCATAACACCTTGCATAAACAACCTTTGGAAACCTTTGTGGTTTGTGTAGAGCAGCCAAATCTGTCCTCTGCTGGAGACCAGAGCCCTGCACATGGCCCTGCAAAGGTGGCTGCAGGCCAGCAGATGCACTGGTTGTTCTAGAGATGTTTCACACCCTTCTGCAATACTGGCACTGCAAATGACAGAAAATAAGAGTACTCTTTTCTAGCTGATGGGACTTCTCCTTAGACACCACCAAAGAATCCCAGACCTTCCTTCTTCTGAAGGGAAGCCAACCTGCTGCACCTCACTTAGCCTCAGCCATCAAAAATACAAGCAAATGTCCACCTAGTAACCACTTAGTAACCACAGAGGTGAAAGAAGAACCTGCTGAAGGTAATTAATTGCACTGAATCTAGACCCCTATTTTAGGATGGGGTGCATTATTCTCCTGAGACACCTCTCCATGAGTGTAGAGCAGCATACACATTAGACTAAATGCCCAGCACATACAGGGCCAATGTTACAGGAGTTGACTCTCGCATGCAGCAGAACAGAGCACTTATTGTTCAGTGGGCAGCTCTCCAGTGGAGGTAGTGGTGATCACTTGAAAACATCTGCACATATGGCTTTTTGGATGGCATGACACTTCCTTAAATACTTCTGAGAATAAAATAAAAATAATTTTTTATTTGGAAAAATATGTACTCTCTATACATGGAAATATCTCCTAATATACTTTCTAACATTTCCACAATGGTTTAGACAGTGAGTGATTCCCATGTAGACTGTTTTCCTCAAGAGCCAAGCATACATTTAATTCTAAATTTTAGACTCATGTTCCAGATTCTCTGTATGAAGACTTTGCTATTTCTATTTTTGCCCAACACTTTTTGTCATACTGTTTTGCTGCCAGCAGACTAGACAATCAGTTTCTTAAACACTTCTCTCTTGGAACAAAACAATCCAACCCAGATCATACTCTGAGGAGTCTCTCACTACCATAAAATGCTGTTTTACAAGGCTGAGGACGGTCTGTCTTTCCCTTACACTATGTTTCTGTTTGCAGCCTCATACCAGATGGAGCTGTTGCATGATTCCTGTCCAGACTTTGAAAACCGAAGCATGAAGCCTGCTCTTAAAACTTCTGTCAGTAACACTCCATGCGCGGCTGCTGTGGCTGTGCCAGAAGGGTTGCGAACAGCGCTTCCTTCCACACTCTGACCCCGGCCCGTGTAGACACACTGCAGCGCCCGCGCCGGGCTCTGCAGAGCCGTGAGGGGATCTCGGGTCTGTGCAGCATATGGCACCACACAGAGAGGTAACACCTCTCTCACGCAAACGCGCCCTGCAACCGCCTGCTCAGCTGCTGCTTCTCGCACCTCTTGGCTCATCATCTTCAGCATATTTTGCTGACAACGGATCTTACTTCGCCTCATCTAGCACCACCCCCCCCCAAGAAACACAGGAAGAAAAGCTATTTATAGACAAAGGCATGGTTAAAAGGCTGCATTTTTAAAGCTGTCGGTAGCTGGATAGAGCGGATAGTTGGGCTGGTGAGAGGCCGAGAGCTGGCCTGGGGGGTTACAGCTGCTGAAGGCTGTTGAGCACCAGCCCGACCACTGACAGGGAAAGCAAGCACCCACCTCCTGCAGGTGTTGAAGCTGCTGTCCTCTAAAACACACAGCCCGGCAGCAGGAGAGGGAATTCACTTCCCGTCTTGCTACTTCATCTCAAGACTTGTCATAGCTTTTCACTTCATGGTCATGACCCGACTGAGCTCAATGTCCTGCCAATGAAATACAGGCAATTTTTGCAAAACTAAACAGTTTCCTACCATGGAAAGTCCCAGAGCTTAGAGAAAATAGGTTGATCTCCACCCATTGTCTGTTTCAAAACTTCCCTCACAGCTTCAAATTACAGCCTTCTAATGAAAATATGGGGAAATCAGATGAACGGAGAAATCAGACTTTGACAATAGAGACACTAATGACATGCAAACCACTTTTTTTTTTTTAAATTCTTTTTAGAACTTTCATTTGTCTCTCATCCTCAATGAAACACAATGAATCCCAAAAGAAGAACATGCAGAACCATATCCAATGGGCTCCCTGTGTCTGGCAAGATCCCCATATGAAAGTCCCAAAACTTCATCAGGCCTGGATAAAAAAGTTACGGCTGCTTTGGAAACCACAAACTGATTTTGAACACAGAAGAGTAGAAGTTCTCTTTGAGAGTCCTGAAAGAACTTAAAATCTTCAGTCTTTCTCTAAGACCTCATTTGTTTTCAGGGTGAAGCCTCAGGCTGTTGGCTCTCCCTATGGCCTCACAACTGGCTAGACCACAAGAGATTCTGCTCCAAGCCAGTGTTGTAAAATTGATTAACCACTTAAAACTCTATGTAACATCTCAGAATAGGTCATAAGTGGAGGCACATTTTACTCTGTAAAACTCATGGCACTTGTTTTTGTAGTTCCACGATGATGCAGGCACGCACGCTTGGCACTTCGCACACACTGCAATGTCATCAGTGTAAGCTGCTAAATTCTGAAGGAAAACTACACTTTTATAATTGCTCTTTAGTTATTGGAGTTGATGTCTGGTTGAAGAAAAAAACAAAACAAAACATAAAGTTTTAGACTAAATACAAGCTGTGCGCTGGAAGAATTTTGAATTGATCTTACATCTGCACGTGGGATATTGAGCATTACTTCTTAATGTTACTGCATATTCTTCACAGGAATGGGGTTAGATTTAAATCCCAACAATGCATTACTGTTGCCTATGGAAAGAAAAATACCCAAGGAATATATAGCTGTATACGCCCCCAAAAAACCCCAACACTTAAACTTGACATGGCAAAGTCTTTACACCTATTAGATAAAAGACTTAGAAAACAGATGCTCCTTCTTACCAGCAGCCAAGATCTTCTAATAACCCTACAATTTGTTAATGAACTAACATATGGTACTGCTTTAGGAAAACACACCATTCTGATTTTGCATTTACATGGTCTGTTTCCTACAAAACTATTGTCAACATTTAGCCATTGTTATATAACCTAGTAATTTTTATTCCTGTACTTTACATTAATCAATAAGTGCAGAAATAAGAAGATAATCAATTTTAATCCAAACAATAAGTAAAACACATTTTCACATAGTTTCTAGTGATGGATAAATTTCCACTTGCTATGCAGAGCCTCACCAATCTATAAAAATCACAACTTGCTGCAAAATTATGACATAAAAATTCTGTTGACTTTCACTTAAATCCCCTCAAAACCCACTCCATTAAGTTTTTTAGGGCAAAGCCAAACTGCCAAGGCAAAAGTTAGTGTAGCTTCATAATATCTGCACAAGGTGGTTCCCACATATACAGAACTTCATTAATGTATTTTAACTTCTATTTTAAACCCATAAGAAGCCTCACTGTCTCCTAAAATGACTCCACAATTTCCTTACACAGAATAAAATACTTTTAAAAACCATTAGGTAAAAAAATTAAAATGTAATTAGCTTATTAAGTTTATTTTTTAATGAACCTTCTTCACTTAAATTTAAGTTTTAAACCAGTATGGCTCTGCTGATCTAGTCTCTCTCTGCCTGTCACTGGATTAATTTACCAATACTCAGCTGCTGGGCCATAACAGCTTCTGCCACCCCGACACGAATTCAGTGCCAGTCCATTCACAATGTCACGTACCTTGCACAAAGCTACCACCACTCAGCCTGGGTGCCAGGCCGTGGTTTCTGCTGCTCAGCCTCCTGTTAGAAATGGGATCAGCCTGCTCTCCAGAGCAGTTTGGCAGACCCTGCTCAAGGACCACAGCAGCAGCAGCAGCTCACTCCATCTGAGCTGCTTCTACAACTCTAAATTCAACCCCGTGCTTTTTGCCCCACGGTCAGGAGGCTCTGGCTGCCCTGGTTCTCTCTGCAGTGCCAGGGCTCCTCCGCAGCCCCGGCCGTGCCACACCTGGCCAGGGACCCTGAGCAAGGTGCCGAGGCGTGGGGCACTGGGTGCTGCAGGTCCTGCAGCTCGAGTGTTTTGCTGTGTCACCCTGCAGCTGAGGTGACACCAAAACAGCTCTGGTCAGAGCATGGAAGGGAACGACTGTCTCTGCCCAGACAAGAAAACTGTGAGCAAGAACAAGGAAGTTTGGCAGAGAAGGTCTATAAAACAGTAAAGCTCATGGAGAAAGATTAGGAAGGCATTTATTTTTTATGTTTTATTTAATTTTTTTTTAATCTTCTAATTAAATTAAAGATAGGGAGCTTTGAATATGTATACATATTCTGCAGTTTGAGGCCATTAGGAGGGCTTGTTTTTTGTCTGTTTTTTCATGCTTTTAACATCAGACACAGATGTAGCACAATTTTAAAAACACTTTCAAAGTACTTGCACATGAAGCTTGTTTACAAGTACAAAAAGAACTGCCTTACAATGCCACTTCTCAGCACTGGACATGACAATGCATTCAGTTCTATTTAAAGGAAGAGAGAGTTCTAAAATTCCTGAATACCTGAAACCCACTAAAAGCACCAAACACGTTTTTCAGCAAATTAACATTTTTTTTTCTGTATTTTCAATGGCAGAATGAAAATGAAAGTAGAGCACATGAATTCCTGATTTTTTTCTAACAAATAGTTTAAAAGTTTAAGTCTGGGCTTTTACTTGCAAGAAATACAAGGCACAAAGTTACAGGAAAATAAAGTCATTTAAGAAAAATGAAATAAGAGAATGCCATAACCTTCAGTTATTTGATACTATTCAAAATTTTATAAATTTATATAGACTGGAAGACAGACATTCTTAAGTCATTAATTATTAAACTTTGAACTATCCCATGTGTACACCTGTTTTCACAGTCACATAATGCTACACCTCTATGTTTCACAGCATATCCCTCCCTCTCTAAATTGCTCATCATCAATTAAATTATAAACTCTATCAAGACGCACAAGAATTTCCTGCACAGCATGTGATATAATGGTCCAATGAATTCTGCTGTGACTTTCAGGCTATTACTCATAATATAATAACTGATACTTTAAAATGCATTGCAGAAATTCTCTCTCAGTTAAATACTTGGTTTTCACTCAAATGTAGCAATAATCTGAAATAGATGCATGACTGAAATGAACATTAATAGTTTCACATACTGGCACACATACCTGACAGAGATCTTTAAGAAATTCAAAGCAGGTTATACTGTCTGCAGAAGATGAAAGTCCCACCTGGCCAAGTCCCCACACAGATCACGGGATAGGATGAGACACTCAGTGCTGGAACATGTCTCTTCTGAAAGGCTAGCACGTACATGGGGGGGACAGTGTGTGAGCGTGGCTCACCTGAGTACACAAGAAGGTTCATGAGCAAACTCACACCTGCAGCAACATTCTTGGCTTGAAAAGGGTTACAGAGAACACTTGATAAATTATCTGACAGAAGATGTTTCTTCCGCCTCCAGCTTATTATCTCTTTTTTTTAAAAATAGTTATTTTCTTTGAGTTTTGCTGCATAAAAATTAAAGAATTTGCTTACCAAACCTCAGTTCCTACAGGTGGCAAAAGGAGAACAAATGTGAATTTTCAGCAGTTTAAGACTTTTGGGGTGCAGAGCCTCTTTGGGATCCATAAAACATCTCCTACAAGGAGCCCATAAACAGCAGTGGAATCGCAGCCACTAAGATGAAGACAAATTTCCTACTGACAGCCAAGGAGCATGCAGGGAGGCACAGACAGATCCTGGGCTTTGTCTTACTGCACCCAAGCTGCCTCCCTGAGTCAGCCCTGTGGGGAAAGAGCAGAGGGCAGGGGGGTTCCGGGGGTCCCACTGTGCTTCAGCACACACCCCACTGCAACAGGAGCACCTTCCTCGGGAAATGGAGGAGCACAAGGGCTTCCATCGTGCCTCCAGACCTAGGTCCACATGGCCACTGCTCCCAGCGTGACAGCACACACTTCTGGATGAAGTACAGAATCAGGTATGCCTTGAACACCGCTCTGTTCTTGATTAAAGCAAAAGAGAAATGCATCTAGACAAACACTCTCATTCTACTCTGCTCACCTAGGGTGTCTAACTCTGCCTTGAAGGAGGCTTGGATTGCTCTACTATTGATATGTAAACAGAACCCTTGATTCTAAATTGTTGGTGGAAGTACCCTAAAGCTATCTGAAACATCTTAAAAGATAACAACGTTACAGATTTGTGGATGGGCAAAATTGCCTCTGTCTCTTAATCCAAGATCCTGGATAATGAAATGCACTGCTAATGTCTCTCAGAGGCACTCCAGCAGCTTAGACTGGTGCTTTGCAATAGAAGCAGTAGCGGATCTGCTATTGTTTTCTTTTTTTACTGAACATTTCACCCTTGCTATATCAGCAAATTAGTATGTACTGAGTTCAAAGCTCTTACACAACACCCACAGTCCCTCCCCATTAACAAAGGAGATAAAACATACTATGTTTAAAATACAATTACATTTCTAGATAATAACAAGATGTATGAAATCAAAACTTCATTTAAGTGTTTTAACTTACTGAACTATTCTCCTCCTCCAGCAGAGCGTTCTGCACCAGTTATTAGGAACAAGAAGGGAATTTCCTCCTCCTCAGACTATTCTTGAAATAGATTGCAGTAAGTCTTCCTTTCCAACCCCAGCCTTCAACAGCAAAAGGAAGCAACTCTCAATCTACAGGCAGGAACAACCTCATGAACTAAAAAAAAACCCAACCAAACAACCCCCATCCCAAAATTTTGACGACTACTTCATTAAACGTCAACACAGCCATTTCAGAAAGAAGATCTCTATGAGCTGTTTTAAAAGACTTCCTACTGCAGAAACCTAAATCATAGCATAATGCTTGCTTGTCTTGCCTTTCAAGTCCGGAAAGCTCTTTGTTAAGATCACTTGTAGTAAGGAAACAAGTTTTCACTCACTCTCTGTGTGTATTTTTGTAAGCCAGTCTTGTAAACAAACCAGTGATAGTTTATGGATGCCAATAGAGGACAGATTGCCTTCGCCATGAATGTTAAATGAAAATTTCTACATCAGCCGCACACAGCCTTGCAAGATTTGGGAATTAACTCCATATGGCAGGGTCAACAGTCAGAAGACAGACAATGACCAAAAGGTTCAGGTGGCAACAGCCTCCTGACAACTTTATTGTCATTAATAGGCAAGGAAAAGGCAAATTATTTAGTGAGTGGCTCTATAAATGTGCACTGCACAGCATGGAACACTCTCATTTCAAAGATCTCAATTAAGTGGAAGCCAAATCAACAGCTAAACCATATGCTAGACCCTGGGATCAGCCTTGGTACAGCAATAATGAAAGGTGGGCATTAGCTGCATTCAGCAACTGAGAAAATAGAAGGTCCTTTGGTTTCTGGGTTTTTTTGGGTTAGCTGGGTTTTCTTAAAGATAGTGTTCTCTGTCTCTTCTTCTTTTCTTCAGCCTGGAACACCTCCCCTCCTCTCTTAAAGGCCAAAGAAAAGGGCTTTGCACAATAGCTTGCAAAGCTCCCTCTCAGAGATCCCTCTGTATCATTAAGGGATTTTGGAAGAGAGACTCATGCTGCAGCCCCAGCATCCTAAGAGAAGTGGAAGGCCAGAATTGTCCCTGCTTAGTCCATACCTTCACCCTGAGATCTGATATAAAATCTTGAAAACTCAGCTGTGCTGTGAGCACTTTAGCCTTCACAACCTTCCCAGGACTCTTCTGTGGAAACTGTGTTGACAAAAAAATGTTCTCCACGAGATTTTTACATAGCATTGGATTGGTAATCACAGGCTTCTTCAATACAGCATGCCACTCCTAGATTTACCAATCCCTCACTCATATATTTTTCTGACCTTGCTGCAGACTTGGGCAACAGAGAAACCATTATCTAGCCTTTTAATACTAATATGTGAGGTGGAAGAACTGTAACAGCACAACAGGATCATCACCTTCCATAAAAAGCAAGAGACAAAGAAAGTCCTTCCTAAGGACATACCTTCCCTCATCCCTGATCAATTTAAGACAATCTGATCAACGTTCAGGAAGATGAGAGCGCTCTGACTCCTCTGTGGAGGTTTGATTTGCTGTATCAGGAGCCGAGGCTGCTCATTTAGGGGTTGAAGTTAAATGACCAGAAGTCAGTCATCTTTGAGAATAACAGAGTGAACTAGAATTCATCACTGAATCAAAGCCTCACTGTAACAAAATGGCTTTTCACAATAGAAAATCGCAAATTATGGGCAGATGCTCCATCAGTGCAAAAGAATCATCACAAACTGAAAACAGAAACTTGGAAAAACAAAGCGCGCAGGAAATCCAGAAAGAACGGCATTGGGGTCAACGTGACAGAGGAAAAGAGCTGAAATTGAAAGATACTCTCTACTGGGAAAAGTCTGAAGAAATACAGGAAAAATACTTCCACAAGTTTTCTGGCAAAGAAATCCTTCATTAGGAAGCAGGGAAATAAAAATGCTCCTGGGAGAACTGCAGAGGGAGGTGTTTGATGGCTCATGGCTACCTGCCACCTGATTAGCAGTGAGTGCTCCTACCACAGAGGCAGCAGGTATGAAAACGCTCTGATATACTGAAATTCTGTCCTGGGAAAGCACGTGACAATACTTTTAATTGACACTAGCAATGCTTGCGCCTCCCAAAATGTCAATAAAATTTCTCGCAGATTTATTCGGTTGATGATTTTTGTTCATATGAAAAAGGAGTGCCGTCTCAGAGTAATTAGGTTGCCATACCAAAATCCATGTTTGTTTAAATAGCAGACGAAATGAAAACAGATGCTGTCTTGACTTCACATTTAAAGTCCAAGACAATGGTTCCCAAAGCAGGGTCCCAAGCTATGTAGGGCCTGTTGCAGGGCTCTGCAAAATTGAAATCTCATTTTACAGTGCCCAAAAAGCATCTTTGGGGAATGAAGGGAATAAATTGCAGCTACCCTTCCTACACCCATGAACTTTGCCTCTTTTTGGAAGAGAAACGGAAGCAGGATAGTAGCACGACCCAATAAGGCTGCAGCTATTTTGCATAAAATTGTTATTTAGCAGTGAATGAAGCTTTTGCAGTGGTCTTTACCATATCCTCATTTTATTAATAATTTTATCTCTGATTATGAAGTTACAGAAGGTTTTTGCTGCTGTTAATACTTTTTTTTTAAATGAAGACCCGTACTGACTGTAGCCTCCTCTGTCAGAGTCACCCTGGACCCAGCCAAGGCGTAGGTGGGGAGAAGCAGCCACTGCCAGGCTCATACACCACAGCTCAAATAGAGACTCAGAACTTTCATTCCAGTTCTTCCAAAAACTTGGCGTGTCCCTGTTCTGCCTTAATTCCCTTCCAGGAAGAGCGGGTGTAACCTGTGACAACTTGCTATTGATGTGCATGAGCATTTTGCTGCTACAGAAGCATCCATTGAAGGTTTATCTTTGCACTCCTCACAAACAGCCCCTTAAATAACCCACTGTAACACATTTCGGAAGTGTCCTCTGCAGGGGTAATGTGTCAGTATCATTGGGGAGATTTGTTTCAATGATGCAGCTAATGCTTTTATCTCAGCTACACCATTCTTAAAACTAATAAACTAATTCCTATAATTCTGGTTTTGACAATCCTTATGACCCAGAGAGCAAAAATTGTATACAGATTTAATTCCATCCTCCAGACAAGCTGAGCCAGATCCAAGGGGAAGTCAAGAGATATGCAGAACTTAAGAGGAGGGAAGAGTCTTTCCCATATCCAACATGCAGCAATCCTACCACTTCTCCTCACACCTCCTTGCTTCTTGGAGCTCTGTCCTCTGCCCTCACGGCTGAGGTTTTCCCACTTCTATCAGCCTGAAAGCCAGCATCCAGGGCACCACCCTGGCAAGAAGAAGCCGTGGACTAAACAGGCACAGTCCAAAGGGAACCTGGTGACAAATACATGTGAACTTAAGCTAGTTCTGTGGTGACAGCACAGTACCTCGAGCATCTCTAGCTCAAGAGTAGATTAAGACCACAGGATAAGAACCCAGGTAGTGCTCAGATAGTGCTCAGGTAGTTCTCTTGGATTTAAGACATTTAAAACATAACCTAAGTGGGTGCTGCCAGCTATCACTGTCTCACTGCCTGTGCTGGAGTGTTTGGCATCCAAGAGGCAGGTAGTAGATCTGATGCTGAAGACATGGGCATCACTTGAGACTCAGCCTAACAAAGAATGCTGAATGTCAGTAAAAACATTCACTCCTGTGGCCTTACAAGGAGGTTTCTGAGATTACCAGCTTTTTAGAGTCATTTGACTTAAATTCTTGCTCTGATCTGGCCGCATTCCCACAAAGACAAATTACACCAACTGTTAAATGACACAAAAGCTACACAGCACTTGGAGTACTTTTGTCAAACTAACCAAGTAAAAAACTTGTTATTTAAGAGCCCACTAGAATAGAATAAAGACAACTCCACCAATGGGTTCAAAAGCAAGCAAAAGCTTAACAGCCAAAGTAAAACAAAACAACAGAGAGACAGAATGCTGGGAAGCTGCTGGTATTGGGTTTGCTTGGGAAGGTTTTGGTAGTGGGGGCACAGGGGGATACAGGGGTGTCTTCTGTGGGAAGCTGTCAGAAGCTTTCCCCATATCTGACAGAGCCAATTCCAGCTGGCTCCAGGGTGGACCCGCTGCTGGCCAAGGCTGAGCCCATCAGCCCTGAGGGCTGTGCCTCTGGGATAATGTATTTAAGAAGGGGAAAGAGGTTATTGAGCAGAAGTAATTTTGGCCAGAGAAGAGAAGAGTGAGAATATGTGAGAGAATCAACTCTGAAGACACCGGTAAAGAAGGAGAGGGAGGAGGTGCTCCAAAAGCCAGAGCAGAGACTTCCCTGCAGCCCATGGTGAAGAATGTGGTGAGGCAGGTTGTGTCCCTACNTGCAGCCCGTGGTGAAGAATGTGGTGAGGCAGGTTGTGTCCCTACAGCCCACAGAGGTCAGTGGGGGTGCAGAGATCCGCCTGCAGCTCATGGAGAACCCCACGCTGGAGCAGGTGGATGCCTGAAGGCAGCTGTACCCCGTGAGAAGCCTGTGCTGGAGCAGGCTCCTGGCAGGACCTGTGCACCCATGGAGGGAGGAGGCCATGCTGGAGCAGGTTTGCTGGCAGGACTTATGACCCTGCTGAGGACCCAGGCTAGAGCATTTGGTGAAGAACTGCAGCCTGTGGGAAGGATTAATGTCAGTTTGGTGGAGGACTGTTGCCCCTGGGAGGGAGCCCACGCTGGAGCAGAGGAAGAGGGTGAGGAGTCCTCCCCATGAGGAGGAAGCAGCAGCAGAAACACTGTGTGATGAACTGACTGTAACCCCCATTCCCAATCTCCCTGCGCTGCTGGTGGTGAGGGGTAGGGAATCAGGAGTAAAGATAAGCCTGGGAAGAAGGGAGGGGTGTGTTTTAGATTTAGCTTCTCATTATCCTACTCTGATTTGATTGGTAATAAATTAGACTAATTTCCCCAAGCAGAGTCTGTTTTGTCCGGGATGGTACCTGGTGAGTGATCTCTCCTGGTTCTTGTCTCAACCTACAAGCATTTAATTACATTTTCTCTCCCCTGCCCAGTGGAGGAGGGAAGTGATAGAGTGCCTTTGGTGGGCTCCTGGCATTTAGCCAGCGTTGACCCACCACACTGCTTCATTAAAAAACAATAACATGAAAATTCATAACACTGAAAAAGAAGAGCATTCATCTAAACATACAAGACTAATAGGAGAATATTTCTGTAATATTATAATATTTTTACTTTGTTAATATACCTTACTAAAATTAAGGATCATTGACTGGCAAAAGATGAAAGTTAGTAGTAAACTTATGACCTAAAAATGCAAATTACATATAAAGAAGTGGTTACTGAAACTTCCAAAAAATATATATGCATTGCCTGAACTAGAATAGAAATTACAGAACCATAGAATGGTTTGGTTTGGAAGGGACCTTTAAAGATCATCTAGTCGAACCCCAAGAGCAGAATGGACACAAAAATGGACCTTTGAAAGACAAGATGAAATGCAAGATATGTGAACCTCTGAAAAGATCATAGTAGGGGCAGAGAGTGGTGGATGTTGATGCACAGAACTGCAGCATCCTGAGGATGAACAGCGGATAAGAGGAAGAAGGTCTCATTGTAATTAAATTAATATCATAACCTCAGCTGTGCTATCTCTGAGATAGATTAGAATCAGGATGCCTATTGTAAATTAATCTCTCAAGAGAGGGCATGGGGGACAGTAGAGGGAAAAGGTGCTGTTCTTAAAATAAAGAGCTATTCTGGAACCAATCCATGTTGGTCAGAGAGTAAAGACTGCCAGGTGAAGCTGTCTGACTTATGGATATGTGCATGGCTTAGAGGAGACACACAGCTCTGGGGAGTTTTCAAACATGAGTGACAAACTGAATGCACACAACACCAGACTATCCTACTTACCCAGCTGCACAAGCAAATCTGGGTTGATTTGTTACTATTACATGGAAGTTTCCTGTGCTGTTACACATATGCTGAGAGTGTTGCAAACATTTAGAACTTGAAGCCATGAATTTACCTCATGCATGCACTGAAATACAACAGGAAAGTGCATGGCTCCATTTATATGGTCTTCTTTTGCCTTTCCTACAAAACTGAGAAAAAAAAATTCTCTTGACAGAAATATATCGTCAGAGCTTGGAAATAGATCTCAGAGAAAGCAACTCACCTCTTCAAGGGAGCAAAAGCCAACTAGTGAGAAGTAAAGGAAGAAGCAGCCACAAACATCTAAAAATAGAAAGTCCAGTAGGAAGTTCCCCTACAGAGATTTAATCTGCTATTGTACTCAGATCCTGGCATTACAAGTTACAATCTACAAGAAGCTATCATCTTTAATACATCATCTCCTTCCTACTGTTCTTTAAAGCAAAGAAGCTGATTAAACATCCTGCCACACTCTGGTAACCTTAACAGCACATTTCTTCATCTTGCACTGAAAAAGGTCAGTCCCATGTTAAATTGCTCTTCTTTGTGTGAATTTACACTCAGCACAGGACTAAGTCAATAAGGGCTGTACTTCTGATCTTTTCAACAAACCAAGCACTAAAAAGTAGGACATTGCATCTTATTTCAGAGAGATGTTAAAAATTCAAGTATTTCTCGCTCTTTTAAAGTTTGACTTTTACATTTGCTTATTGAAGATCCAGATTAACTAGTGTGGTATATTTTACAAGAATATGAATATCTCCCAAAGCACTAAAAAAGCAAACACCTTTACCTTAATTTTATAAAGCAGTAATGATCTTAAAGGTTATAGCTTTATTGTCCCCTAAAATGTAAGTATAAAATTCAGAAGAAAGTTTTAAGGCTTTTAAGGAAAAGAATAAAACCAAGAATACAAATGTGATATTATTAGACATTAGCATATATTAGCATTTATTTTAAGAAATACTATCACTCTATACACATTTCTCTGAACAGCTGAACTACTGACTAAAAAGAGGTCATTTCTATACAGCTGCCAAAATCCCGTTTGTCAAAAAGTGTAATTATTCTGAGGAATACAGCAGTGGGACCTGGGAAGAGCAATTGTTAAAGTTCTTGCTGTTGCCTGACAATTCTTTACAGTTTTTGTGCCTTTGGATACCTGTTGAAGTTGGTAGGAAAACATACGTGTTTTTTAAAGGCATGAGGTTGAGGATTCTGCTGGATAATACCTTTCACATGGGACACCAAGGCATGGGTTCCAGAGGATACTTTTAATCACCTCACTCTCACCCACATGAAAATAAAAACATGTAAGTGACTTCTCTAGATTGTCATGGCAGCACAAGGGGTCAAAAAACCAGAGGGAGACTGTGGAAGGACTTTCCCAAACATATTCCTACACAGAGGAACAGGCTGGCTATTACATTTTCACCCTTTCAGTACAGGAGGTGTTTTGAGTGGTAAAGGTCTTTGTTCTTTGCACAGCAGAAATGCTACAATTCCGGCAAGGGAAAGGAATGATGGACCAAACATCTTTCCAATATGCACAGTGAGTATGAAAACCAAGGTGGTTTTTGAGCTGGAAACCAGCAAATCTGTGAGTGTGATTCAACACCACAGCCTTTTGGGACAACAAGGGAGTTGGACTGGACAGAGGAATTCTCCTTCCAACTTGTGGGCTCCCGAACAAAAGCAAGATGCCAGAAGGTCAGAGCAGCACCAAGTCCAGGCACGTAGGCTGGGGAGCTCCAGCAGCCCCTGGCACCCTTCCTCCCTGCTAGCCCAGAAGGACGGCACCTGTGCCCCAGCCCAGGGGCTGTGAGGCACCCTGCTCTCCAGAAAGCCAGGAGGTGTTCCACAGATGAAGCTCGGGCATATTTTTCAGTACTGCTGGGTCACCAAATACAACCTGCAGTGTAATTGCGGTTAGCAGACACCCACGCTCTGGGTTTTACAGGATCTGTCAAATGAAAATGAAAGGCAGTACTGACCTTCACCTCAGCTCCCTTGGTTTATTGTACTTTAAGTACAGCAGCCTGGATGAGTGAATGGATATACTTCATGCCACCCTGGAGCACATCAGCTGTTCTCTCTCACCAGCATTTAGAATGCAACCAAAACCTTTAAACTCCACTCGCCTTTCCATTCTCTGCGGGCTTTAAAGCAGTAATAGGTACCATGTTTTGGTACCACCGTTAGTTTGTCCCCTTGTGTCTGTGACAGTAAGAAAAGGACAGGCAATTATTTACAGCTATCTGCAGTTAATAGTGCACACAGAACTCCTGATTGCAGAGGAAGCATAAACCCCTTCCTCACAGCATAAAAAGACAATATATCACAGTCTGAATACACATTGTACTTATTGCTCTTCATATTTGCACCTGGTAACCTTTGAATCTAATAATACAACCTTAATATTCTATAATACAGTGCTAATATAGAATTTCTTTAATATGCGAACAATAGAAACCAATTCTGTATTGTGAAACAACTGTCCAAGATACTTCTGGAGCATTAATTTCCTTATTGTTTCTCAAGAAGATGCACAGAACAACTCTTTGTGTTCTCCTTGCTGCAAACACACCCACACACACTCACACTGCCCAGAGACACTGGGCACTCATGCACCAAGCACGAGAGGTGACAGCACCTCTGGCAACTCCCTCACACAATGAGAACAGAGAGGGTCTACAAGAACCCACCAGCTAGGAAATGAAGCAAACCAAATGTGTAAGAGAGGAGCAAGTGAAAGGCAGCTTTCTTGCAGCCACAGCTGCTGGGAAGGCAAGGAGCCACCTGCACAAGCAGGACCAACCTACCCCACACAGCTCCTACCAGTACCATGATGTTTTTCTGCAGTGGAGGAGTTTCAGCAAGTAAAAGAAATTAAATTTATTTGAGCTTAATTCTGGGCTACCAAGACGTGAGCCACAGCTTCATGAGCTTTAACCTGGCATGAGATGGTAATGTTGCTGCAAGAAGACATCCTTTCTTCCCTCAGCTGCTCCCTTCCTGTCCCCACAAACCTCTGCACAGCCATACACTGAACCATGACAGCTCAGGGAACTGACCCTGCTGAAACTAACCTTAAAAAAAAAAATCTCTTTTTTTCTTTCTCTAGGTTGGTGGTTTCACTGCAAAGTATAACTCACACCGAGACTCTATTAGAAAGGAGGAAATTATTAATTGTATATTGGGTTAAATACTAAAAGAGTGAATTGGTAAAAATATTATTCCATATACTTTATTGGAAAGCTAACCACAATTTCCCCCACCAATTCCAGTAACAATCTGAATACCTTTTTATGCTTTTAAGTTAATTTAAATTTTCTTTGATAGTGCGCCTCTTGGGGACACTTAGTAGGTGTGCTGAACATAAGGCACAGAAGATAATTACTTTGCTCTACTTGGCAGAGGTAGCCTATAGGTATGCTGGTCTCACTATATCCAATCTCATCTAATCTCAAAAGCAAAGGGGTTCTGAACATGTTCAAGTCAGAGTGAGAGCTCTTAACTCCCCAAGAAATGCAGCCACTTCTGGTGCACCATATGGCAGCAATCCTGTGTCAGCAACACTGTACAACAGTTTTTCAGAAGAAGAATGAAGAGCAAGTTCTCTGCTTGAAACTGAAGAGAGATTTATCCCGCAAAAAGTATGCAGCACATCATTACCCAAACCGGAACAAAGGCAGGACATCAGTATTCAAGTGCTATGGGAACTTTAACAGTGAGGGTCAGGGATCTGATGTGATGTCCAAGTGAAATGCCAGTTATAGTTTGCACAGTGCCATCAGACAGACAATACAGTTTTGCTGAGAAACTATTAATTTAATGTTATGGAAGCAAAATATTAAGCTATGATGTTCCATTATACTCAGAGCCTTTGACCCTGATTTATCCTGGAGTTCAAGCCCTGATAATCTATGTGCTTGAAGCTTCTTGGTGGATAATGGAAAATTCTGCTCCATTTCCTCTGGGACTTCATGCTCATTAGTCACAGCATACCAATTAAAAGCTTTGTTAGAAAACCAGAGGAATGTGACACAGCACATGTACAAACCAGGAAGTTTCATTCACATATAACATGGATGAATGGCTCTGTATGGAAAGCCAGGCATCGCATTAGCAGGTCGTGTGCATCAGCCTGCAAGATCAACAAAAGACGTGCAAGAATTTTTAAGTCAGCACTCTCCGTAAGCAACGAATTTTCATTTTGAACAATGAGAGTTACAGTATTTTTCACAGCCCACACCTTCTTTCAAACCAAAGGTAAAATATTTTAAAAGTTATGTTTTCTTACTTTGCTAGTTTAGCAGTTATCTAGCAGGAAATCACTAAACATCATCAGCTACCAACCAGATTCTTTTCCTAACTATCAGAGGT
Organism: Melanocharis versteri; assembly: GCA_013397845.1. NCBI lineage: Eukaryota > Metazoa > Chordata > Aves > Passeriformes > Melanocharitidae > Melanocharis > Melanocharis versteri. The sequence continues at coordinate 54,579 of VZTG01001361.1, read as the reverse complement.
GAAGCTGGGGTTAGTGCCCTGGCAAGCTACTTATGACTAGAATAACGACCATTTTCAAAAGGGATTATGAACCACTATGAACCACTGTCAAGTATCTGTAACAGCAATTCTCAATTAAGGAAAGAATAGGACTCAGCGTCTGTGCTCTGATCATGCAGTTAATAACTGACTCCGCCTCGATCAAAACAAAAGTGGGATTTAACATGCAGATTGAGTTTTGCAACAGTTTGTGTTACCATTCCATGCTCAATCATTTATTACAGAATTTAAAAAATAATGGTCAGCTTTAGTGGTAAAAAATTCAATTTGCTACATTTTATTAAGCCTTAAGGCTATTCCAGCATTTTCCCCACAGTGAACAAGCTGCTCCCAGGAGGTTTTAGGGTTAACATCTTCCACTGACAGCATGCTATAAACCCAGCAGAGGCAATAGCTCTACCTTTCAACTTCTATTTTTATTTCCACATTTCAAATGCAGCATAATAGTGATGTTTAGCATATTTCTTATATTATAGACAGAATACTTTGTAAAATATTCCATCTGTGACAGGGATGATCACATTAGAGTTTATTCCTCCTCCAGCACACTGGGAACATCACTTTTTTCCTGCACTTTTTCTTCCCAGAATATCCTTACATCCTTTATCCTTAGTGATGGCAACTCACCAGATGAGGCCAAAAGCCAAGGTAGTGACCACACTCCCAGCACCTCTACAGATCCCACTCTGCCCTGGGGGTCTGGGTCCTGGCAAGGGACAGGGACAGCTCTTGCCCCATCTGACCAGCACAGTGCCAGAAGGTGGCCAGGGGGAAAGAGGCTAGAAATGATCTTGTTCTTTCTCACCTGAGCATCACCAAAAATTTTTGGCTATGGTCATTGGTCCCACCAAGCATAGCAAGAAGCCAAACTTCACTCTAAAAAGCTCCTTCTTACAGAAATCTTAACTCAGTATCCTTTCTTTTTACCTACAGGTAATTGTGTCTGAATTTGGGAGCACTTAAACTAAATAATTGTTCACATTGTCTGAAGAAAATGCCCACTTGGGCAAAAAGCCCCCCCCAGTTTACAAATCCCCACTGTCAGGAGTGGTGTTTGTGCTGCCTCACTGAAGGAACGGGCTCGGCTGGGCTCGGGTTGAAACCGCATCCACCGCTGCAGAGCACAGCCCCACTGCACTGCAGAGCACAACCCCACTGCACTGCAGGCCCTCCCACCCTTACTGTGTTACACCGACTGGGACCCAGGAGAATCTCATGATGACTTGAGAAGGGAATGGCATCTCCTTCCTCCCCAGGTGCCAGAGGAAAGGTGGGAGCAAAGCTGATGGCGATTCAAAGAGAAGCTGTGAAGGCAAACTAAGGATCCTTCTTCCCCAGACCCTCCCAGACACAACTGAGACTTTCTCTTAAAAAGGCTGTGGTTTTCCTCACGTTTAGATCTGGTGTGAAGCTGCTCAATGGTGTACTTAGTGAAGGTAGAAATACAACATGAAATGACAAATAGCTGGCTTCTTTGTATGAATTCAAAGAACAGGATTAAAGCTGCTCAGAACACCTATTTTTTTCTTTCAGTTTTCACAGAGCTTTTATTAAAAATCTATGTCCTGCTTGGAAGACGTGAGAAGGAGACAGAGTAGAAGCTCTATGGTATTTAGAACCTAAAGAGCTAAGATGTCCTTGGGTTTAGCACAGCCCTGCATCCACATCCCCACTAAAATCCAAAATAAATTTTGGACTCTTCATTTGCTTTTTGGATTTTGAGCATTTAAGTTACAGGCAGGTAATATTTACACCACTTTCATTTTGTAACTCTAATGCTGAGATTCTTTTTTCTTTTCCTGGAATCAGAGGTTTAAATTTACATTTAAGATTCCAGGAGCTGGAACACCAAGAAAATCTAAAGCTGGAAAAAGACATGATACTTTTTTTATGTCAATGTCAAAGACTGCTTACTTCAAACTGTATGTTTATGGGTTCACAGTCATACTAAATAAATTAATGAGAAAGTAATTTTAAAAAAGTCCTTCCCCAATCATCTCTTATTCTAGATCAGTCTGATGCCTGCTAACACACCATCCTAAAGTTAAATAGTTTTAGGAAGGTAATTTTTTCTTAATGTTCACCAGGGCAGCTCACAGCCTCTCTCTAAAGCAAAGTATCTACTCTTTTATTACTCTAATTTTTCATGTTGCCTTTGTATTTGATGGATACAGCTGCAAGTAAAAGACCATTATCTTGAGAGAGTTATACTCTCATTCAATGACACAATAAATATATTCTCTTTTTAAATGGAATTTTATTTTAGTGTAAGTAAAAATAATTGAAAAACTACCAGTATGTGCCTATTACTCTAATCACCTACTTAAAAAAGTCGAGGAAGTAAATTACTCATGAATGAGTGGAACAGAACTACAGGATAAAATATTTTGGTTCAGATAACTGCTTACAGCCCATACTATAAAAATTACTAAAAAAAACCCAAAATACATGTATATAGACAGATTGAAGTAATTTATCCATTTTCATAATGAGAAAGGTGAAAATAAGAAGTTTCAATATAAAAAACACAAGTAAACTATGAATCAGTAAAATAATTCTTTCCTGTACAGGGAAAGTATTTCACATTTTATCTACAGTCGCAGAAGTAAGAAAAAGTACTTACTATAATTTTCTTGTTAAAATAATCCAGAGTTTCCAGTTAACAAACAAATGCAAAGCACCTCAGAGATTTTTTTGTGAGATTTTTCCCCTTAGGAGATTAGTGAAATCTTTTGAACTTTTTCATTCTTCTACATTTCTCACCATACCCCATTCTAGCTTAAAAAAAACCAAAAAACCTTTTATTAAAAATACATATTTTTCTAATGAATAAAAATTTAAGGCAGCCGAATCACCCTGAGCCTTTGAACAGATCCCTTGTAGTCCCAGTGACATTTATCACCACTTTGCTCACAAATGTCACAGCAGTGTGAGGATATCTGAAGGAAGAGGAAAGGAGCTGTGAATTTGTGTGTGCTAAAGGATTTCCTGCTCCAGGCTCCCTACTGAGGCCCAGACCCCAGGGATGAGGAACTGACTTGCTCAGGGTGTCCGTTTGCAGGCACCCAGAGCTCAAGGGAGGGATGCACACCCAGCAATGGAGGGATGTGCTCGCTGACTCTCCAGGCCACCCCCAGTCCCAGGCAATGCTCATCCTCAATGCCAAAGGATAATTTTCTACCTCCTAGTTTTTCACATTCAGAAGTTTGTCATTTTTCCAATCCCATTTCAGTTTATAGAAACACATAAAGCTACCTGTGGTGCACCTAGAGTCTGTGCTTAGCTGTTTCTCTTCTTTCCTGTCCACAGACATCGGTCCTTCTCCTCTGTCCTTATCTAAGATAAGCAGCTTCAGTTTACACACTCAGTACTTTGCAAAAGCATAGTCTGGAAAATTAATTCTTGAAAGGATTAATATTTTTTTCCCTCTCATCACAAATATATTTCTGCTTCTGTAGACAACATGTTCCGCTTTGCAGACTGAAGGGGCACTGCCTGCTCTGGCAGGAGCATTCCTCTTCCATAGAAAAGGAAAACTGCACACAGCCCAGTGCAGGAATAATTCTAATCACCAAAGTAACGTGGCCTGTCATATTGATGCAGCTGAAATCTCAGGAAATAAACAAAGCAATTTCTCTTAAAAAAAAAAAAAAGAAAGAAAGAAAGAAAGAAAACAAAAAAAGCCTTCTGCAGGCATTGTGATGTTTAAGGAGCGTTTTTTCATCCTCTCATTTTTGCAATACCAGCCTGGCCATTTGAAAATAAAGGAAGTTTCTACCACTCATTTTGACTCATTTTTAAAAGTATGTTTTGCACGGAGTTGAAATTAACTGCAAAGGCTTGTCCTTCAAATGCAGTTAAACAAACCAGAGTGAAAAACCTCTCCTTGCCTGCCTTTGATTTCCTGGTGCAGTGCAATGGAAACCCTTCCAAAGAGGCTCTGAGTCCTGAAGATGCTTATTTCACACTGTCTCATAGAAGCTTCTTATGAGTGCAAGAATCAGTAATTTTCCCCTTGAGGAGTCAGATAAATCCCTTCCCCTCTAAATTTGTCAAAGGTTTCTTCCCTAGCATCGGCCTCCTGTGTCACACATGGACTCCTCTGCTTCTTGATTGCCCAGTCCAGGGGCATGAACAAAATCCATTCAGCCACTTGGATAACTTTGAAGACCAACCAACTTTATGCAATGCAGGGAATGCAATGGCAGGGAAAAAATGCGCAAACTTTCCCACCCCTTATTTTAAGAAAGATGTGGTCTTCTGGCCTTTACAGCACTCAACCTGACTGTGTTATTTCTACAGCCATGGACTTGGCCATCAAAGCAGCTTTAAATTTTCATCCTCAGGACCACATTCATTCACTCTCACTTCATCCAAACATAGACAGTGGTCCATTTTACAAAATGAGCAGAAGGAAAAATATGTAGAGAGAATAGGAGAAACAACACAAACTAAAGCCAGACACAGTGAGGCAGCAAAGGGAAATAAAAGCTTGTTACAATGGGGAGAATAAGAGGTGAGAAAGCTGAGGGAGGGCAAAGGAAACGTAAGAGAGCAAGATGAAATAAAGCTAAGAGAAAGAAAAACATGACAACACTGAACAGAAATAACATTTTAAATCTTGAATACAAGACAAACTTTGACAGTCTGTGTCACACGTGGAACCACAAATTGCATTATAGAAACCTATTTTCATGGGGGATAGTGAGCTGGACGCTCTGCCGACACTGTAGTCTACTCTTGAAGCGCAGTTGTTCAGGGGCTAAAACTATGTAATTCATATATGGGAAGAAGGCAAAGTGGGAAAACTGTGTATCCAGATATAAAAGACAAGAATTGACTTTGCTTATGTTAATGAATGTATTACCTAAAGAAAAGTTATGTAACTTCATCATTGCTCAAATAAACAAGCAAATAGCAAAGCTGGCTATTACAGCTTGCTAAGGGAGAATCGCCTCTATTTACAAAAATTTCAAAAAGGAAATGTAAGTTTTTAGATGTCCTTTCTCCATTGCTTTAGGGGGCTTTTTAAACAGAAAATAGAACATTAAACTTGGACTGTCCCACTTTCAAAGTTGGAGCTATGTAGTCCATCTCCCCATACTGACTACTCTCCCAAGTAAGAATTTGCAATCTCTCTCAGTAACTGAAGCAAAGAGAAGAAGATTTTAGCTTTGATAATGATTAGTGAATTTCAAATAGTTTGGATAAGCAAACCCCAAAAGTTCAAAATGAATATTCAGATTTTGTTATGCGGCATGGTCTTCAAATTGAGGATAGAAATCTCAGATGATAGCTATCTTAGATCTCCTCTAAGATCCTCCACATGCCCTAGTTATGTCTCAGCAGGAAACAACACAAAAACCACCAATATATTTAGTTATGAAATGCGGAGTTGTTCTGAACATTCAAAACAAAAATATTGAGGGAGAAGATTCACTGAGAAATCACAAACTTGCAACTAGGCTCGCTTCACATTGGGCCCATCCCTATTCCACCTACATTCCTTAACCCGTGTATCGTTTGTAATTCCTGAAATAGGCAGTCTCCCACGTGCGGCGGGTCCCGCTGGTGACTCATCATTGCCTGGCAGAGAAATCCCTCCCCATGCTCACACCCACTGGTGACCTTGCCGAGAGACTGAGAACGGTGCAAATCCAGGACGACTGAGAACAGTGCAAATCCAAGCTCCATTTCTGCCTCTCTGCAGGGTTCAAGTGCTTGCCTTGCACAGGTCACTCCTCCCCTGCCTGGCAGTGCCCAGCTCAGCAGGGATGCCACTGCTCAAGGGGCCAAGCTGGCAGGCACCGGGGCATCCTCCCCCACCAGATTCCCATCTTAGCTACACCATCATAACTGAGCTGGAAGCAATGCAATTGCATTGACGGACCCAAAATCCCATAAAGCACTATGTGTGTGAAGCAGGACGACCCATTTGCAGAGAAAAAGACAGGATAACTGCAGCCCAGCCGAGCTCATGGCTGGCTCCTGCCCTGTGGCAGCTGTCACAAACGCCACCCTCCAGCAGGAATCCTCCCGCCTCTCTAAAACACTGTCTCTTCTAAACAAGACTGCGGGCAACCGCCTAATATTTTCATGGGATTCATTTATTCACCAAGCTCTCCAAGTCTGTGTAAATGATCATCATTTACTTGAAACCAATTGGAAAAAAATAAACAAGCAAAACACTTAACCCAATGCTCTAGTTCCGGGAACACATCACTGTATTGTTATCTTTGCCCTCAGAAAGCTTCCACCATGTATCACCTCCAAGGACAAACACTTTGGCTGAGGGAGAAAGTTCACAGCATGCCATCAAAGTTAGAGATTTGTTTTTGCTCACATTATGACTTACACATTTCACAAAATCAACAAACAATTTACGCTATTTCAGATATGGATCTTTTCCATCTCAATGGGCCTTAATTCCTTCAAGCTGAAAAAGGAAGCCCAAAAAAACCGAATAACTAAAGTGACATTATAGGAAGCATAGCCTGAGGCTGCCAATATCTTTCTGTGCCGTTGTAGGAAAGACTGCATTACTAAGCTACACCAAATGCCATTTCCAGCAGAAACCTTTCCTTCTTCTTTGCTGCCGTGAGGAGGATTACATTACACAGCACTGCACTAAGCCCATTTATACAATTCTACTTTTTTAATCAGGCTATAAAAATAATCAGCTCAACTTCTCGTACTAATCATAGAAATATTAATACAAGACACTAACTACTCTTTTGCTGTGAGATTTTCTTCTCTATGCTAAATATGAGAGTAATAAAGTTTATGCTTCCCATAAGTTGCAAGAAATTGTGTTTTACTGCAGAAGGGTAACATCAAAAATAATTACTGTTATAAATACACAACAAAATACAGTCACACTTGGCATATATCAAGGTTTTATGTGAAAAACTTAGCAAAATGCCAGCTGCAGTATGGTTTTCCTTTTTTTTTTTTTTTTTTGGATGTACAGTGTAAAATTCACTTTTACTAAAAGAAAGTAGAAAAAAGTTTAAAACAAAAAATGTTCAGAAATATAGGTAGGTTTTCATTTGACAAAACTACCCACACAGTAAAAAGGGGCTAAATTAGTCTAAGTTTCCCCAGACAAGGAAAATTCTGTTTAAAAATCTATTGTGGTGTGTAGTTTTTGGAGGTATCAGTATTATATGGGGGTTTCCTCCCTTCTGAATCAAAAACACATGAGTTTCATAATTTACAAGTATTTCACCATGCTACCTTTACCAGTATTATTTTAAACAGTTTTCCCTCCCCATCTTTCCAGTGTCTCCTTTCATTAGGAAGAGAAATCCATTTTATTACCAAATCCCTTCCCTGTAGGCACTGCATTATATACTTTTTTTCATGAATCAACACATTTTCATCTAAAAATTAGTCAGGTGCCTTGTCCCATTGCGCTTCATATTTGAAAGCTGCCTAAATTTCCACTCCACGGATTCTCAAGACCAGTGTGTAATTATTTCTTTTTGCACTAGAACTATGTTTTATGTACAAATCCTCCTATGTGCAAGACAGCAACTGTATTTCCTCTCAATTTTCTTTTTTACAGAGTCAGACAAATCAAGGATTTTAATCTCCCCTCATAAAACTGTCTCTCCCTTCCCCAAGGCATTTTAGAAACCTGCCTAGGCTTCTAAAACAGTTTGAATTTACTTTTCTTAGGTATATATCATCACACTGGCACAGATTTTTGTGTGTTATGCTTTACACATACCTTATACCAAGCAGCACTAAGGCTTCCTTGCATGGGAAACATACTTCCTTCTACTGCCAGATGTCAGATGATCTGTGCTAGGATCAAATCTGACCACTTTCCACAAAAGTCTCATTTTGATGCCTCAATTATCTTGTGATTAGCACTCCCATGCCTGTCCAGCCTCTCCCTGGTAAAAGCTCCCTCCACTTCTGACAGCAGTCTGTCATCCCCCTTGCACTATTTTCCAACTCATACACTCATCCCGTTTCTTCCAAATGAAACTCCAGCCTTCAGCATAATCCTTCTGGTAAACTTGTGTCATCAAGACTTTTTTCCTAGTGTTGTTGCTATTGTGGTACAATCAGTAAAGGTGTCATTTCCTAAGACTGATTCCATAGTCAGTCCTTGGGGAATCCTTTGGTGACCTCCAACCCATGCTCCAGCTCCAATTTTCTTTCTAGCTAATTTTTTCATTCTCTTTTCCCTCCTACAACTCATTCATAATTCCTATGTTAACAAATCTCTACACAGCAGATGACAAATACAGTATTTTACTGAAGCCCATGTGGATTTATCATTACTTCTTTTGTTTAGAGAATTAGCTTAGCTATTTTTTCAACTAAAGGTATCAGCTTAGCCAGGCATGACCTCCTTGTGGAGATCCTACATTGTATCTTAACTCATGTATTATGTTTTGTGTCATTTGCTTATTCTTTCCTTAAAATATGTTTTGGTTTTTTTTTTTGGTAGAAGATTTTACATACTATTGAGATTACAGTAATGCTCTTTAATGGAGTCATTTTTTTTCCAATTTAAGTACTATTTTTTATTTCCCCAGGTAATACCAACTGGTGTGATATATTTATTAAAAGTACTTGCTTTTGGAATTGAAATATTATGCAAGTTCTTGGATGTGGATTATATGGTCTCTTCTGATTGAAACAATTACATAATTTAAGTTTTGCTTCCCCCTGGAGGTAAGAATTTCCATTTCTGCATAATCATTCCTATTAGATGCCCTGCATTTGTCCCGGGTTCGATAGAATCATTAAAATATGAGGAGTGCTACCTATTACATCTAAAACCCATCCATCTATATCACCACTAATGTCAAAATTCTAATTTTTTTCCACTGACTGCATTTCCATTCTTCTTTACTTTTTGCAATTTTTATTTTTAGAAAAATAGTTGCATCTTTGTTAAGTAGATTCTTAGACATTTACAATTAATTCTCATGTTTTCTGATTTTTATGGTACAGTTCTCTGTATAAGCCAGTCCACTTCCCATTACTTTCATACTCCTTGCTTATGCTTAATACTATTTTTAGGATGATTATTTATACAATGAAATATGGGAAACACTTTTACAATGTATCTCAATTATGTATTTTTATTATTTCTAGCAGGTTTTTTGAACTTTGGGCTAGGGATGACATTCATGCCTGCCTTGTATAGTAGTCCCTGCACTTTTTATTCCAGATTAATTAACTGCTGCCGGCAACTTCTCAAATATTTGTCCACTGGAAACCTTATAGACTTATATTGGTTTCTGAGTCATTCTCTCCCTGTCCTTATTCCCATCCACCTTTGGATTACTGTGACACTTCCTCAGTAAAGCTTTTCTCTTAGTTTTTCTTCTATTTTTTTTCTTTATTTATGGAGGTTCTATTTTCATCCCATCTTCCCTTTCTCAAAGCTTTATGCCCTTAACATGCACAGACACCCAACTGATTCCACTTGCCAATACAAGCCTTCCTGGACACATTGCCATTTTTTGGATTAACACCTCTTTTCCCTTTGGCATAGATAGCTTCCATGCACCTGCCTGGATCCTCACATTGATGCAACAACACTTCCACAATTCACACCTCACCCAAACTCCCAGCCAGATGAGATGGGATTCTTTCCATAACTAAATCTTCATGTCAAACTTTTTACCAACAATGGAACTAGCTTTTCCTTGCTAGATATCGCTTCATTATATTGTTCCTTTATCCACTTTTGTAGCCTCATTTGTCCAATTTCAATTTCTCTGTGCCCTCAAGGCTTGTACTGGCATCACATGGGTCTCTCTTGCACTTTCTCCTGTGTCCCATTTCATTAATTTAAAACTATTCTCATCAATCTCACAAAACGAGGAAGCTGCAAATTGTCCACCCACTTACAATGACCTTATTTTGTTACTGACATGTAATAATGAAACTGCCTAAGACGTTTTTCCTTTCAAGATCTTCTCTAGGGATGATCTACCGACCAGACCTACCAGAGATCATCTCAGCTCTTACCTGTGTCATTCTCCATCTTTTCATGGTCCTTGTTGATCCACTCCAAGAGGAGTATCACAGTAATTCTTCACTCAAAATAGCATTTGTAAGAACTTTACCCATTCCTCTCCTGTTTCTTTTCAGGTTCAGGTATCTTATGCCCTTACATGCAGCAAACTTTTTACTCTCCAGATGCCCTTTGGTGTCCCCATCTGGTCTCTGCAGGTAATCAATAATGATCACAATCTAAACTCAACATGTGCTTTAATTTTTATTAGATATCCATCTGACATGCAGGAACTCACTTGGATGCCTGTGCTCACAGGCAAAATTTTCCTTTTGTAATTTAATGCACCTAAAATGCTGACAACAGGAGAGAACAACACTGAATAATTTGAAAGCAATGATCTATTAATATCCAGTAGATACTATTTTAATGCATTAACACTGCCATCAGACAGATTCACAGCCCAGGCAAAAATTCTTAACCTCTTTACTTCTCTTTCTCATTTTAGTGCCTCTGAGTCCAATTGCAGTCATCTATCAGCACTGTCATAAAGTAACCTAGATTTCAAACTACCCCTTCAATGCAGTCTAGACTTTACCAGATGGAATAAGCTGTATGATCCCAAAGCTTTCTCCTATCTCTTGTTTCCCCAATAATTTATAATGAGAAGACTTTCATGAAACCAGAAGAGTTGTATTTAGATGCATTATGCTCAATTGTCCAGATACAACATTTATAAGGCATCTTGTACCATACTGAAAATACCAGAACTTCAGCATAGCAGGGAGGAACATGCTCCTTCCAAATACCCATTTATTTTAAAGTCAGCATTACAACATGCACTAAAGTCAACTCAGGGACTTCACCCTGAACACCTATTTTATTTAGCTGAAGCAGCTTTTAAAAGATGAAAGGAACATTCTCCAGGATGTCTCACAGGATGCGATTCCTTTAACAAATGGCACGTCTGGATTTAATAAATGGACGCATTTCTTTATTAACTGCAGAAACAGTAAAAAAAGGCTTTCTTTGGAGTCAAACGTATTGGAAAGAAGGTGGAAGAAATAACAGAACCTTTTAAAGGTAATGTTTACACCACTATATTAACATGAAGTCTTTCATGAGATACAACCATACTATTGGATTAACCTAGCTACAAATTTTAAACCTGATGTTAGAGACAGCAAATACCCACTAAGCCAGAGTGTGTTATATTATTGTGACACTTTGATCACGCTGATATGTTGCTGGTCAATGTTATTTACTATCATTACGTACACACCTGCTCAGCAGCCCCATCCAATAAAGCAATAGTGTCCTCATCGTAGCTCAGCCTTGCAGCTCATCAGTTCCTCAGACAAGACTGTGGCAACTTGGACAGGCTGCAAATACAACTCCCTGCTGCCCACAGGACACAGACAGAGACACGTCCTTGCATCCCTTGGCTGCTGAAACAGGAGTGTGCAGCCGTCAGAAGGTACCTGGCTGAAGAAATGTGCTCTCCAGCTCCTAACCTGTCCAGAGGGCTGCAACAGGGCTAATTACACACGGCAACAGGGTGCTCAAGCTGCCTGCTAATGACAGACGAAGGCTGCCCCAGCTCTTACAGATAGATGAGGGTGAGAGCAAAACCAGACAGATAAATAAGGAATTGCATTACTCCTACTGTACAAGAATTTTCTTAAGGCTAGGAGAAACCATAAATCTTGTTTGCTATCAAACAAAGCCTGAGAACTCTGTAGCCTGCATACTGAGTGAATAGATGAGTGACTAGTTAAATCTACTGGTGCAAGTTGCTCTTCTCCCCCTCCTTACAGCTGGTTGTCTCACATATCAAGACACATCAACAAAAAACTGAAATCCACATATCTATGAATATTGACCATGACTACTCAATAGAACTGCAGAATACACATTGCTTTGGTTTAGCAAAATCATGTGATAATTAAAAATACTTATGACAATGTTTAGTATCAATGCAGATAGGGTGCAATCCGTATTGATTGCATCATCCAAACCCACTATTTTCTTTGGTTGTTTGGGGTTTTTTTGCTCTTTTGGAAATTTAGAAGAGCTCTGCCAGTTTCACAGCACTTGCCTTCTGAAAAATTGTATAAATATCTTGTGTAGCTACCAAGGGACTTAAATACACTGCTGATTTTACAAGGCTTGCCTGTGCAAAGATCACATAATGTAATAAGTGGTAAGAGTCCTTGCTTGCTTTACCTCAAGTCTATGTAAGTCCTGTATCAGTGAATGAAGAGAGTAAAACGGAAAAACTCAGAGCTCAAACATACTTCTTTCAATCCTTGGAAAAATCTAATCAGAAAATTAAAGCTGAAGTACTTGGAATTTGTTTTGAAATTACTGAATGTATTCTTTTGAAAATCACTGAAGACTAAAAAGGTACTTATATCAATTTCTGTACAGGTAATTTTGTGGTAATTTAAAAGAGATCTTACACAGTATTTTTATCATCCTCAACAAAAGTGTTATCAGATGTTTATTCAGGTTTTCCATTGACAATATCAGTTACGTTGTCTGCATGTATATCACCTTTCATCTAAAAAATTCGGAATCCTTTAGAAGGGCTGCAAGTATTTTGACCATATATCATCCTGGTGAAAAGAAGACACAGATTTTGCCACCAGTTATGACTTGCTCCTAACACACAGCTCATCCCCATCCTTTACAACACCTTTAATCCACCAAGCAACCCCTGCCCCAAAAGGCACCCTGTGGCATGGCTGAGGGAAGGGAGTCCTGACTGTTCCATCCACACAGGTTGTGTCTATATTTCCACATACCAAAGCACATTTTTTTTAAACAAATCTTTTGATCAGGGATCCTCAGTCCTGGCAATGAGCAGATTGCCATTCCACACTGACACTGCCCACAGGTCAGGCAGTGGCCACTCCATCACATCTCTTCATGGCAGCTACAGCAAACATATGCATGGAAAATGATCCAAACTGTAAGTAGACTGATGCCTGCTCTTAATGTCCTCTAAGCAAACATACAGATGAAAATCATAAACAAATTTACTTAGAATCTTTTTAGAGGGTTAAGAAACTCTCTTTAGAAATAGTCCTGTCACAATCTACAGGATCTTTCATCCCATATATTAGCTTTTTTAACGATGCAAGAATATCTAATACCATCAGCTGGCTGCATTTCCTTACTGCTACAGAATACAATGTGTCTCCTGGAGAGATAAGGACACTTGGGTAAACTTCCTCTCATATCTCTCCAGAACAGTGTCTGACAAACTACTGAATGCCTGAGCTCATCAGCCACACGTTCTATCAGCATCATTTTAAAATGGTCAGTAAATATTGGATTTGGCTTTCAAACACGTAACATGACAAGACTTCTGCTTGAGAGATGACATTTTATCAGAATTATTATAGGAAATAAATAGATATATGTTCTATAGGATATAAAGATATGAGCTGTTGCATGTCATTGAGCGGCACAGAACAGCTCCAACTGTCAGGAATGTGAGTCAATGTCCTGATAAGCATTACAGAACTTTTTGAGGAAGATAAAAACCAACTGGTGTTAGGACTGTGAGCTTAAACGTTCTGCGATGAAGACTGAAAATTAAGGCTGCACCTGCTATTTTCCACCAATATTTTCACAGAGGGCTTGGAAAAATCTCTATCCTGTCATCTTCAATAAGGCTTGTGCTTACGGACAGAAAAGAGACTAAGAAAAAGTCAGTGCTTTTAGTTGCAATTTGTCATTTAAAATTTAACACCTCTGTTACTATTGAGAGGAAAATACAGAAATCATTATTAAACTGCTACTGTAGTTCACCTCTGTGGATCTTTTGGGGTCAGCTGTGATGGAGCAATGTTCTGCACCATGCACCAGGGAAGCAGCCTGGAGCCTCACACATTTTTCTCCTAAAGCTTTTGGCTTTGCACTGGTGGAAATTTCCTTCTTTTGACAAAACATGATTTTCTGCATTTTCAGTGATTAGCTGACTAAAAAAGAAATTAAAAGGCAGTCCATTTTTGACTTGAAAAATTGCAGTTTTCATTCAAGGCTGAGCAGGAATTACTAAATACAGAAGATGACTACAGGCCACCATTTTTATCTCTGGACGCATAATTTAGATTTAGCACATGAGTAAAAGGAGAGATCAAGGCTATTGCCACTGGTATTCAGTCCTTGAAACAGGAGGATATTGCTAACTGAAGCTCCTAGATGATTTCAGGGAGTAGCTCCATGGCATCCTGGATGAGACAGCAACTCCTAACACCCCCAGAACAAGCAACAACAGCAGCATTAATGTTCGAGGAGGTCATGTCAGTGAGGCACCCAAGGGGATTTCATGCAACTAAGAACACCACTGAAATGTTTAATTTACACTCTGTTAAAATAACTTGCCAGTGAAGCAGGAAGGAATTGTTTTGTCTGCCACAAACCATCCAGCTAACAAGCAGCAGCTGCCCTGATGCTGTGTATCACTATTCCCTAATTTCACCAGTTGTGAAGACAAGCATTGCAGTGGGTTAATCACAATGAGTCTCTAGAACTGCATCATAATTTTCTAGCAAAGACTAGTTTGTAAGAATGTGGAAAACAAACAAAATATTATGTAAGTTAAGCTTCTCTTTGCTACGCTTTCAATTATACTAGGGTATAGTGGCATCTGAACAAAAGTATTTTTAATGGAGAAATACAGTATGGTTGATAAGCCTCAACTCCTCTACAAACACAGAATTAGATTACTTGCCACAAGTATTGTTTGCACCTCTATTTACACGCAGTGATACACATCAGCTTGATGATATTAAAAAAAAAACAACAACGAAACAACGTACTATAAACCAACACTTTGTCATCAGCAAGTAAGTTCTAGTTACACTTTTTTTCCTACTTAAAACTATCTCCTGAGCAGCTAATTCCAGTCTGATATTTACTCAGCAATAACTACCACCACTGTGTCTCCCAGAACCTTCCCTGGGAGCTGCAGGAGGATGACTTGTGTAGAGGTACACACGTACACTTGCACAAGCGTTACAAAGGATGCTCTGGTGCCAGCACCTATTCTAACCATCATTAAAGACAGCACAATTTAAACCATTTGCTTGATCCTGAAGGACTTCTGAGGTTGTGTGGAGATAGCTTTTCATGTTAGTGGTCTGATTTGCCCAAAAGCTGCAGCTTTTCCCCACACCAAGGCTCTTGCCCAGCCATGGACCATGCAAACCATTGCAGAACACAGGCCTGTGAGCTACAGAGCCCTGCAAAGGGAGAAGTCAGTTCCAAAAGGTCAAGAAGGCATTCAAAGTGATACTTCAGTTATTCAAGCATGAAGAACAGGAAACATAATTACCTGCTCTGCATTCATATGGTAATATGAGAGGTAATTCAGCACAAAGATAAACTGAATCCTGTCAGTGCATACACTATATAGCAATGGGAAACACAGAAAGGTGGTGGATGAGCCTCAGATAATTAGTGTGCCCAGGACCAGTTAGAAAAGCAAACTGCACAGTGAGATGTGCGGCTGGAAAATGGCCACGTGTAACATGTGAGTTTACATGGCCAGTGCATGAACTGAGTGCATGATTTTAAAATTGCCTGGAATGCCCAGCATGTGAATGAGGTAATTTATCATGCACTCAAGGCTTCATTGAGAAATCTGTGCCACAAAATAATAACTTACAGGTCAGCATAAAATGTGTTTAAGGGAAGCTAGACTTTGGTCTCAAACTCCTGGATTAATTTTAACCCCTTTAGGTGCTATTTGATCACCCTCACTAGTGATATGCTTAGTATTTATCCTCTGCCATAATGAAATTTATATTTGAGAGAGAAAGAGGTCGTAATCGCCTGGCTCTGGCAACCATACAGGTATGGGGAGAGAGGGACCGTCTTCAGACAGGCAGAACATCATTGCCAGAAGATAAATTTGCAGCCTCAAAAGGAGACGATACACATTCCAGGTCCTGACTGCCAGCTCAGGCTCTGCAAGGTGATAGCCAAGATGCAGCCAGGCAGCACAGCTGTCTCTGAAGCTTGCATGTTAGCCAGGCAGTGCCTGCACCTCACACAGCAGGGCTGCACTTACACCTTCTCTGCCTAAACCTCTTTCCCCGTGTCTTCTAACAAGAGGTGCTTAGAAAGTTTAATTTCAAACAATTAATGAAGTCTATCCATGTCACATCTAGATGCTGCAGATGAATCTGCGTATTGGAAGATAGAAGGCTGATGAGAGGTCTCCAGAGTTTTCACTGCTCGGGAAGTTACTCATATGCTGAAGCTGCAGCGAGGGCCTTAGCATGTTCACAAACTCAGAGTATGAGGCTCAAGATAAAATTTATCTAGGCCAGGACACAACCTCAACCTGTGTCAGCAACAGACGGCCATCATAAAACGTGTTTCCCAGTAATAGTACAACTTTGCCTGTTCTTAAATGTCTGGATACTAATACCCTGGATATGTTCAGCCAGCTAGCTGTGCATTCCAGATGTTTTGATTTTTCATGTATTTGCAGCTTCGCCTTTTTTTTTTTTTTCCAAGCAGCATAACTAGTTCATGACTGGGCCCTGAATGTTTTCCCTTTCCTTAAAATGAACAGCAGACCTGGGTGACTACTTACTGCATAAATGCCTTAGTAGGCAGAGGAAGTGTAAAGAAAAGATGGATCCATTACTCAATGGGAAAAGACAGTTTTTAACAAATGGTCTGGGGAAAGCAGAATTTTGAATGCCTTTCTCATATCAGACTTCAAGAAGAGGGTCAGCTGTGACCATGTGTCTTCCATAATTAATACCAGCAAGAGCCTCTAAAAAGAAAAGGAATGAAACCAGACAGTGTGCTGGGATCTTGTAAATCTCATCCTAGGGTACTACAAGAACCAACAGATGAAAATTTCTGTGTTCTTAGTATTTACCTGAATTCGCTCAGGATGGGTGAAATACCAGAAGATTTGGAAAGAGCTGATGTTGTGTCTACTCTTATAATACTAGAAAGGATTTAGGAATTAAGATCAGCTAGAATGATTGTCTTTCAGGGTCAGGGGGAAATCCTCAATGCCTTACGATAAAAGATAATTAACAGCAAAAATGGCTCTAGGAGTTAATCAGAAGCTTAAAACATTACCATGCCATTGTGCAAAAAACCTGTACTTGCACTAGGATTTATAAACATTTATCCACAATAATTGTAACATAATCCTTCCACTGCACTCAGTGATGGAGCACCGTGTCCAGCTTTGAAAAATCCCATTTCAGAGGATGATGTGAGCTAACCTGAAAAGTAAAGAAAGTTCAATTCATCACTTAATTAGCAGACAAGCTGAATTTCAGCCTAGAAGGATACTACAGTCCATCCACCAGAAAAGAAAAGATGCACAAGCTTATCAAGTACAAGGAATGTTAAATACAAGAGCATTGCTATTTCTTTTTATCATATTTCAGCAATGTTCTTTCCACTTTCAGTCAAAAACCTCTCAACTGTGGAACAACTCTTGTCTTGACATCATACAAATAACCTAAAACAGAACTCACAAGTAACTTTAATTTACGAGAATATCCACAACATTAAATAAATGGATAAATCTGAAAGTTATGCTTTCAATTCAGAACACTAGCTCTTGTTTTGATAAAGGGGTACACTCAAAAATTATACATCCTATATTAATAGGGTCAATTCTGGATAGAAAAAAAACCCTGTTTCACAGAAACAGCCAGGCTTGAGGGGATTTTGACAGTGGGACTAATACTTCTGAGCCTTCTCATTCAAATTCTGCAAAATTAGTCCAGATTTGCATGGTACTGTTTCACAGACACCTACTGAAGTCTCTAATACTGAAATACTATGGTGCCAATTAAGTCATGTCACTTAAGTGACATTCTTACACTGTTACAAATTTTGTATATACATGAAAAGCTATATACTCTGTATGAAATATATACCTACATCCTAAAAATGTGACAGTGATATTGATAGGTTGCTTTATGGAGCAAGAATCTAATGGGGAACATTTAAATACTTACAATGTGTGCCATCTATTCATTCCCTTAATTTAATCTAAACTTCAAAACCTCTGACAGATTTCAGAAAGACACAATTTAAGGAAAAATTAACCTTCAAAAATTATACTTAATTTCCTCCAAAACTGTAACCCCTCCAAAATTCCCTCATCGATATGGTTTAAGCTTTTTTAGAGCTGTGGAGAGAATTGGTGAAGTTTTTGCTTGTCCCTCATGCCCTTATAGTAAAACAAACAGAAGATCCTGAGCTTCCCAAGGGGATGCACAGAGCTCTCCTTCTTTTCCTGCCAGGTCCCAGAGGAAGAACTTTTAAAGTGGATATACTTTTTGCGATTGAAAAATAGTTCTGTAAGCAAGGCAACTACTGTAACTTGGTTCCCAAAGCAGCTTTTTCTTTTATTATTTTTTATTTGGGATTGACTACTGACTTGGTAAACTGAATTATACTTAGGCTGCAGTATACATTCAATTTCAAAACGTTTCCATCAGAATTCACACAATCTCATCCACAGTCCGAATCTTCTCCTCTAGTGAATTATGGGAGCTTGTCCCTGGGGTATGGCTTTTATGAGGTGTCACCCACATGTGAACTCTCTGATGTGCAAGAAGAGTTGAGCACACACTGCAGCTTCTCCATGAACACAATATCAATCAGGTCTTCCTTCTCCACCCCGCCAGCCACTTTCCACAGTATTATAGAAAAATATAGACATGTACTATGTGACAGGTCCAGAACAGAGTATCCCACACAGCTTCAGCGTATACAGTATACCATAGAAATGCAGTATTTCTGAGACCCTTACCTCTCCATCATAGTTGCACAAATTCAGATAATGGGTAAAAAGGTTACCAATGAAAGCAAGCGTGCCAGGTATTTTTGACATGACCAATTTTTGGAGGAAATCATGCTAAAAAAAATAGCAGAAAGTATACTTGGGTCTGAGTCATGATCTCACAGTAAATAAGAACAGAGGTAGGTCAATCATTCATTACCTTAACAAACGTCCAGACAGTCAGTTTTCAATAACCATAACTCCAGTTTATATATTGCATAATCTTAACTGGAAGGAGGCATGTTCAGCTGCCCTATTCATCCTCCAGGTGAAGTCATCCTTCAGCAGCTATAGAAATAAATGTTCATGTAGGCAATTGAAAGAATGTCTACTGTCTCATACCTGACCTCTATTTCTACATTGCAACTATAAATTCCAAGAGTTATCTTAATAATGTTCTTTTCCAGCTTGAATTTATTTATCTAGATTAATTTTGTAATCTAACGGCCCATGTTATTTCTCTATTTCTAATACACTAAAATGAAATAATATAGTCCCTATAGGTTATCAAAGTTATGTGTCTCAAGCTCAAAATTTTGAGCCATTAACTGTATTATGTTGTACATCTGATACCAATCCTAGTTTCACTATAGTTATTCAGACTTCTCTAAAAGATAGTAAAATTTCTGATTTTTTTTTTTTTTAAGATCACAGGAAAAATGCTGCATTTCATATTGAAAAAAAATGTACTGGTAGTAAAGAAGAGAGCTAGCAATAAATTTGTGAGATAATGAACATTTGTATATACAAGTACTGTATATACAAGATCTGTGTTCTCTGCCCTGATGAATCTAAAACAGTTGCAGAGGAAACAAAAATACTGTAGGCTAAATACTAACATTCTTTGCCTTGCTATTCTTTTAATAATGAACTTCCTTGGATGGCAAACCCCTAATCTTACATGTGTTCTGTATTTGTAGGTACATCCCTGTCAGGAAATGCTGTGAAATGGAAGTTCCTGACAAATAAAGTTCTTGGCCTTAAACATTCCATAGATATTACTCGAATGTCAGAAAGAATGATTTCCAAACTTTGGCCATCATTCTATATCTATTTAAAAACCAAAATGTTCTTGGAGATAATTAGTAATACACATATGGGTTGTATAGTCATTGTTGTTTTTCATAAAAACAAAATAGGGAAAATGTAATTAATTCCACTTTCTATTGTGTTATTCTTGCTTGCTTTGCATGAAGAGACCATAGATATGAATCCCACTATATCCCCAAAGTCCTTTGGCTGCCTTCTAATAACTAGGAATGGAACAAACAGATTTTGTCTAGTTTTGGATCCAACTGAATATGAGATACCAAAAGGTTTAGTCTAAAAGTATTGGCCGTGCATTCCAATCACCACGAACTGCAAAGTAAAGTGCAGAGGAGAAACCAGGGAGGAAACTCTAATGGAGAAGACTAGGGTAAACGATGTAAAGCCAAATAATAAAGCAAATATCAAAACTCAATAAAAGGGCACAGAGAAAGGAAATTGAAAAGACAGATATTAGTATATTCTCTGCTTTTCTTGGAGGAAAGTGTGGGTAACAGAAATTCATAAAGTTCTCCAATCAGTAACACATCCCAGAGGTGGAAAAATCCTATTTTAATTGATTCAGTCATGAAAGTGAAAATTAAAGGTTTACCTATCTCAATTTTTTCTTCAAACCAGCAAATCCTAAAATGATGTTCAGTTTGCAAAGGAAGTCCCTCACCAGATGGGAAATGCCAAAACTTAGACTGTGTCTGCAACTCTGTTTCCCACTCCACGTGCACATGCATTGCATTACAGACTTTCCTCACCTACAACCCCAACCCATCCTTCATATGGCCATCACCTTGTTCTCCTCACTAAATCAACAGGACTCATTTCATATGCATGGAAGCAAATTATTCATCCTAGCTATTCTGGATGTGGACTTGGGGTTCATGTACTGCACACTTGTCAGGTCTTGGTCTGAAGACCAAGCAACAAATTTTGTAGCCTGTGTCTAAGTATCCCTCATTATAAAATAAGAATTTTATTCTACTCCTTCCTTTCTCTTTTAGCAAGATGAACCTGGCATGCAGAGAAATTATGGTCAGAGTTGTCCATTAAATTCCGATGAAGAGTAACAAGATGACCTTCTTGCATCCTTTGCCTTAAACGGTATTTCATGCAATAAAATTGCAGCGGACACTGACTTCAGTTATTGCTATGTGATTTCAGCTCTGCAAATCAGAACCCACGGTCTTAGAATTGCACATCCAGCAACTAAACCAAAAGACAAATCCATACAGCCAGCACGCCCTTGTGAAAGTTGGAGCAGTATGTCTGTCTATGCCACACAGACCTCAGTTGCAGAGGCAGAGATCCACTCTGACCTTTAATGGCTTTAACTGCAAGGACTGCTTTTGTCTCTGCCACAAGCTGCCCCCCTGCTGATAGAACCCAACTTCTCAGTTAAGCACAACTCATCTTGCACAATGCAGGGCAAGAATTCTGTAGAAACACACCCCCACCCCACCACCCCAAAACA
>VZTG01001361.1:0-33191 GCA_013397845.1 Melanocharis versteri | reverse complement strand
CCCCGCCATATAATGTAATTAAAATGAGTAATCATGCTTTACAGTCCCATTAAAATTATAGCCACAATTTTGTATTTCCTATCTGTTAAGCACTGAGCTTTGCTGGATTGCTGTCTGTTAGCACCACTCATGCATGTTATCTCTTTGGTATTAATTTAAAACTTCCAAAGAAACCAGAAATAGTGTCATGCTGCCCATGAAGATATGGAAAGTTCAACAGTAGAAACTAATCCAGACAACCCAGCTCAATCTCCTGTGCACAGACCAGGATTTTAAGGTGTAGCACACACACATAACCATGGGGTTTCACTGACATTACACAACAAAGAATGAAATTTGGTCAAACTCCTCTTCCATGTCAGGTTGTTCAGGACCCCACTCCCCACCTAACAGAGCCTGCTGCTCCCACTTCTCCATTCAAGCCCCTTTGACCCACCTAAAACCAATCTTCCTTTGCCATTTTTTTCTCCTCCAAGCTCCAGTCTTCTTCCCATAGGAGCTTTCTGCCTCCCCTCACCATGCTTCCTACTTCAGCCATCTCATTCAGCCTGTACCTGCCCTCTGCCACCTCTTCCACTTTTCCTCTTTACCACTTCAAGACCACATAAACACCCTTGGCTGCTGCTCAGGCTCTCTTGTATTACTCAGCCTTGCCTGAGGGCTCTGCCTTGTGGCTTCTATACCCCCCACTGTTTCTTTTGACGTCTGCCATATCTGCTGTCCCTCCACCACCCAGGTCTGTACCTGCTTCTCACAAAACATCTTTCAAATCACTTTGGCTAATGCTTGGACTTTATCGAGGGTCATCCAGCTAGTCCCATTTCCAGTGGGAAAAAACCACACTCTGCATTTCCATCACCCTTAGAGTATGCTCCCTTCAGAAGTATCAATATTTCTTCTACAACATCTCTTACAAAAACAAGTCACAGTAATATCTTGCCTAAAGTAAAACAACCATCCCAATGCAGAAAGCCAGTACTTCAGAGGGTTTAATTCATGCTCAAGAAGACAGTAAGTGTAAGCTATAAATACTAAAAGCACATGCCATGTTGCAGCACTACTGATAGACAAGAGATTTCTCTTTTAGAGAAATTTCACCTAAAACTCTAAGCAGTTAGTGCAACCCTTGCTTGAAGTTGCAAAGCATTTACATAGCCCAACATTCTGATAAAGTGAGTAAAGTAATAAAGGAACTGAGAGTCACATAAAAATCATATCCCTTAAAAGGACACACTTTCTGTTCTGTAAAGCCCGCATGATTTCCTTTTCTCAATGTACCAAATAAATGAGAGAACACCAAGGGAATAAACTGCTGTTTAAAAAACTTTAGGTTGGTGAAAAACATACTATTACAGGATTTTCTATGAAAGTTTTCAAATTTTAAAAACTTGTCTGGGAAATATAATTTACTATAAAATCAATAAATATTGGTTACTAGGGCAGAAAGAATTGTACGTCTGGTTTTTTTGGTATAAAGGTTTTACTTTCTTGCAATACATCTCAAGATCAAAAATGAGTTTCCACATTACATCGCTAAATAAGCAAGACGTTCTGTGAGTGAGGCCAGAAATTTAAGCCCTCCCACCTCCAGCTTTTCTATTTGCTCTCTTCTGCCATTAATAAAGTGCTTCAAACCCAGCTTCCTTTGTAGAAACAAACAGATCATCCATCTCCCTGGGTAAGACTAGGTGTCATCACTTTTCCCTTCTTTGTGAAATAATAGAAGTCATACTGCAGGGAAAAAAAATTCTTTTAAACCTTATTCAGGCAGGAATAAAAACTGTGACCTTGGATGCCATGTGTGTGAAATGAAAGTACAGTTTCAAGTTACAAAGGTCTATAATCTACACTTCTTTTCCCTGTGGATTTAGGATGGAGGGACAGCAATTTCTATTCTGTATTGAAAGGATTCTACTTCTTGTTCATATTTAAATATAAACTCTATGAAGAGTACAATTAGAATACTACTACTTTTATTTCCTGACAGAACGGCAACTTAGCCTCATTTTATACCATGCAGATTAAATGGCTACTTTTAAATGCAGTTCTAAGGAGTACTGTCACAAAAAACTAAGTTAAAAAGAGGTAATGCTCCTGCAGCCCATTGCTCAACAGATCAGTGAAAGTAGATCATAATCTTATATTATCCTCCACATTTGTTTGCATTCTGAAAGCATATAAGCCTTTCCAAATACACTTGATCTGTTTAGTTCTTATACAAGAAATAGTCGCAGCTGCCTTGCTAGGACCTACAAGGAAGAGTTTTACTTGCAGGGTTGAAAGATTCTGTGCCTGCACTGATGTCTATTTTCTCTTTATTTTTCTCTCTTTAATCTTTCTCCCATTTGCTAATAATTTCAAACCGTTATTTCAAATAAAGCTTCACAATACAGTGGCACACTTAGACTGTAAAAGATCGTGATTTACCACTTTGACAGCTCAGCATTTATAGCTTGTATACAGCACCCAGCCAAAACTGAACAACAAAAATGTTTTGAGCCCTTTTATTTTCAAAACAAATGCTTTATGTACACGAATCTGTCATTTAGAAACAATACACACACACATACACATATATACCCCCTATTATACAATAATTGATGTTTGGGGTTTATTAAAAGCACAATGATTCCAAATGCATTTGATTATTTCTTTTGCAGCATGAAATAACCGGTTACCTTTCAGGAAAGGAGCCCTCCGTGGCACAAGCCTTTCTGTGATTTCCACCTGCTCTTGCTGATGCTGTTTAACCAGGTTTCCTTCGCTGCCAGCTCTCAAAATCTTTTCACCTAGTCTAATTTTTCGTGATCGGCTGTTAAAATCTTCTTTCCTTGACAAAGGTGATTTAGGAGCTGTATTAGCCGACACAGGTCGAGCCAAGCGAGAGGGTTTGGACATCCTGTCTGTGCAGGAATGTACCTGCTCCAAAAGCAATTCCTAAAAGAAAAATCCTTCGCAGCTCACTTTCCAGCACAGAGGCTGGGGAGTTCGTGTGTGCAGCGCAGCTGGATGTGAAGTGCTGTGCTGCCAGCCTGATCAGTTTTAAACACCAAGCGTTGGGTGGTCACGCAGTTTCCCAGACCTGTGGAATGCAAATGTGTGCTGGGGTAAAGCAGATGACTCTGTCCCGGTGCTGAGTCCCAGCCACGCTGTGGGGAGCAGATGCTCTTCCAGGGACTGTCTGGAGCTCCCAGTGTGCACCGACAGGCGCCCTGGCATGAGGGGAATGCTCCACCTACGCAGGTACAGCGTGAAAAACCGCCCAGGAGCGGGGTTACCTCTGCATGTGGGACCCTCCCGCATTCCTCTCCCAACCCTCTCTCTCAAACAAACACTTTCTTGTTTCAGCAGATTTCCTCTCAGTGCGCCAAAACCACAGTGCTTCAGTGCTATATGGTAAATGCCTGATGTCAAGAAAACATTTGTCTTTGAGTTAAGCACGGTGCAAGCTTAAATTGGATTAAATGATGCATATTCTCCTAGCACTGTATTACCTAACTCACCGAAAGAAAGGAAGGATTGACAGCAAATATCATCTCTCTTTGAAAAATGGCCCAAATCCCTTATTATTAACTGGCATTGTTTAGGAAGCAACACTGCACAGAATACTGCCCATTATACTTTCCAATTTCACTGGTACATATATATATATATATCTAGAAAACCCTTGGCTTCTTGCACACTACAGATAATCATGTTCTTTACTGATTCTCTAAAGAAAAAATTCCTGACCTCAGGCTACATTATTTCAAATCTCAGTTCCTGGGTGCTCTTCTTTGAAAATGCCCAGGCAAATCCTGCCTAACTTTCTCTGCCAGCTCTGTGCTTGTGAATGCTGCCAAGACAAAGAGAATTTGGACACATGAAAAGAAAATTCCATTTACCATAATGTTGGAAACAACTTCTAAAGAAAAACAACACAGTGCAAACAAAAGAAAACATCACAGCTACAGTTGCAGTAAAATCTTCATGCCGAATTTTAAATTGTATTTCTCAATATCCCAGGCAACCAGTATGCTGCATCTCTAATAAAATGTGAGGGTCCATTATATTTCAAAACTAGAACAAACATAAGCAAATCAATATTACACAAGCTAAAGTACTAATAGATATTTAGGAGAAATGCTTAACAAGCAAAAAGTGAGCAAAACATGACTAAATTATTACAGCCATTCCTCGTTTTCTGAGATGGCAATTGTGCAATGCAGTAAAATATTATTGCAAGTTATTTCCATTTTTTTTCCAAGAGTCCTATATTAAATAGGTAATTGTTTATGCCTTCTCTATAAAGCATGATGTCTATTGCTTTGTTGCCCCATTAAGAATAGGCCAGATAAAGTGCAATACAGCAAGCCTTGCCATGATACTATCCTGCATATTATATTATCAATACAGAAGGAACTCTGAGTGGGAAGATTTCTACTCACAAGGAGGAACCTGAGGGGCATGAGAGTAGCTGGGCTCATTAGCAGTGCTCAGGCACAGCAGGTCGTGCAGAAGACAATGAAGAACAGAAACAGGGGTGAAATAGGATGATAAATGGAGAGTTAATCATGTAACTGGAGTGAAGAATGAGTGAAGAAGGAAGAGAAAATGTGAAACCCAGTATGTATGTGAGAGCTCAGTTGTATTGAGCCTAAGAAGTACTGTCATTCCCTCTCAAGATCTTGGACTGTTTGACCAATAGTAATTTTTAATATCTTCCATTATGATTTTTCATTGTGTAGGCAGACACAAATGCTGTACACTTAAGAAGTGTTTTTAAGCCATGACAATAATGCCTCTGACACTACAAAGACATATTTTAATTCTGCCAAACACAGAACAATTGTGAAATAAAATCCAGTCCTGAGTGACAACAAAAATGGTATTTCGCTTTTTGAATCACTACCGCTAAAGCAAAATCCAACTGAGACTTCTGTACATTACACAATCACCCAAACTAAGCACCCTTATCACAGGTTGTTCATGGAAAGAATGGCCTTACCTGTGAAGGAGAATCTAACTAGATGGTCATGTTACCTGTAACTTAAAATCATTTCTAAGCAAAGCAAGGACATAGTGAATTCAAGATTTTCCTAAGGCTCTCTCAAGCAACGTAGCAAAAAAAGACGAGGAAAGGGAGCTCTATCCATCAGCTTTTGATAGGAAAGGCCCTGAGCTGTCCATTTGGATGCCAAGGTGACACTTCTGCACTGAAAGAGAGCAGCAACATGCTGGTTTTGACAAGAAAGAAGCTCTTTGTGTCACAGCAGAGAGACAGCTCTGCAGAAATGGGGTGAGCCAAACAGGTTCCTCAAACACGGGAAATCCTGGAATACTCCATTCAAACATGACCATTTTCAGTAATATCTCGGTGCCTGATGGCACTGTGTCATGTGAGGAGAGGCTGAGAGAGCTGTGCCTGCTCAGCCTGGAGGAGGCATCTTGCCCATGTGCATGAACATCTCACGAGGGGACAAAAGGGGATGGAACTGGGCTGTTCTCAGTGGTGCCCAGCAATGGGACAAGAGGCAATGAACACAAATTGAAACCCAGGGGGGAGGAAAAGAACTTAAGGCTTTTTATAGAGTGAAGGTGGTCAGACACTGGCACAAGTTGAACGGGGAGGTCTCTGTCTTTGGAGATAAACAACACCCAAACAGGCAGAGCCCTGACCTGCCTGCTGTAGCAGAGTCTGCCTGAGCTGGGGGTTGGACTAGGCAATCTCCAGAAGTGCCTTCCCACGCCCCACAGTTTTGTCATTCTGTATTATCAGACTTATTCAGAGGCTATTTATAATCTTGAAGCTTAAATACCTTTAAATCTGACCAACAGTAGATGTACAACCTTTCTCCAAAGTCCCAGCAACTAAACGATCCCATGCCTAACTGCCATTTCTGGGAGGATTTGCTTCGTTTCTGGTCATTCATTCCTTTTAGCTTCCTGCAGTCTGTGGCGTGGTGCTCCCCAAAAAACGTCCTCTTTGTTTGTTTATTTTAAAGGCTCTGAGCTGTCAAGCTGGTGATTCCAGCTATGCGCATCAAACCCTCAAAAAAAAAAAATAAAAAATCAAGCCCCCCCAAAAGCAAAACACTAAAAAAACTCCACCCCAAAATCCCCCAAAACCCTGAAATAAACCGTTCCAGAACATAAGCTGAGGTTGCTTAGCTGCCTGTGTTTCAGGCTGGATGTAGACACAGTAAATCAGTGCACTCTGGGTGGGAAGAGCATGACAGCGCAGCCCAGGGCTGCTGCCAGCCCCCATCACCCACATCCCAACTGCACAGGTCCTCTCTCCCCAGCCCAGCTGCCCTGGGGGCCTGGGCTCCTCCCAGCTGTGGGGCAGGTCCCTTCCTGCCAATCCCCCCCTCTTCACCACAGGTTCTTATTGAAGTTCTCCCGGGAGCAAGTCTTTCATCAGCTCTCAGGCTGTTTGAAACCCCAAGCTACGCTTTTGAACTAAAAAAACCCAAAACAAACCCATGAAACCAAAAATAAACAAACAAACCAAACAAAAAGTTCAAAACAAACCCAGCCCCCTTTCCCTTAGATTTCAGATAGCCAACTTCAGCTAGGTAGACACATCATCTTGATGTAACATACCATTAAGCAAAAAGCAGTTCAGTTTGTCAGGTTTTCATAAAGTGCTGTAGGAAGTTTTCTAGTGCTTTGGGTAAATGAATAAACTCTGTCACAGCCTCACACAGCAGAAATTAATATTAAGGGACCAACAGTGCAGTCTTTGCTTTTGAATAATCACATATATGTAAACAAGTAATATTTTTAGAAAAGCATACACTTTCCATACACTGTTTAAAACATTGTCCTTTTAGTTTCAAAGCTAACCTCTCCTCTTTCCTGCCTAGAAAATAAATTACTGCTGAAATTTAACAAGAATTTGTTAAGAGTTAGCTAACAGAAGGCATTTTTACCATAGCATATTAGGTAGGTTACGATACCGCTATTAACTTTAGCAATGTTTGTGCCCTCTGGGATAAAAGATACGTGACTATAGATGTTATTAATCCAAACAAAGCAATTGCAAAGCTTGAAATTTCCTTTTTTGGGCAACCATGGAGTTCTAGTTTACATTTGCACATAAAGAGCTGGGGAGGGGAGAGGATCCCTTGCATGCGAACCAGGAAAAATTGGGAGTTGATGCTGTACAGTTCAGGATGTGGTGTTTTCTCAGCCTACCAAATCCTCCCCCAAATTTTGGCCTGCAAGCATCTAAAGAGAGAACGGCATGCATACAGAAATATTTCAACTTCAGCAGACTCTTTCTAAACTATTGACAAGCAACAACTGCTACACCAGTAAATTGAAGTTGCAGGTGCAGAAGTTAAAACTGCAAATTAATGAAGTCTTCTCTTTACAAAATTACGCAAGTAACCAGATGGCATAACATTTTCAGCATGAAATGAGAAATAAATGTATAGGCACCAAAAGAACAAGATCAGTGATGAAAACAATTTCAGATGCAAGTCACAGATAGGTATGTAATGTAATAATAAAAAAAAAAGATTGGTGCTTCAGAGAGCTACATTTTCTAGTAACTGAAGCATGCAAAATTAGTGACAAGTTAATTTTGCAGATGTTAAAGCTTTCTTAGAACTATGTACCAGTGCTTTATTTCTCCATATATGATTTCTGAAATCATAATACAGAAGATGGTTCACATTCAATATGTGAGACCCATTTTAAAACATTTCACACAGATCTGAAGACATTCTTGCTGGGAAAATAAACCATGCAAAAGGAACCTAGTCATTCATTCAAAGACAAGTGAACCCCTCCAACAGAAAGCAAGCTGTAATTATGGCAACTCCTGTTACTCTTGAATATGGTCTTAAAAAGGAAAGTCTGTTAAGGGTCCTGCTCTAATATAATAGCTGCCTAGAAGATGCTATAATTAAAGCAGAGTTGTCATTTATATTAGGAAATTCTGTTCCAGAGATTTACTACTCAGACATAAAAATTTCATCTCAGTTCCAAGTCTTTAAAAATAAAAACTAAGCCAGAAAAAAACCCTTCAGGTCTACTTTATTTACTTTTTGTCAAAATTTAGAAAATTAAACCATAGCAAAAACTTTCTTAAAGATAAAAGCATTTACAGGTGTAGAATCTAAAGACCTTATTCTGCCACAAACCCAGAAATACCATCAGTAAGGGCAAAGTTAATTTTCTTTATTATTTTATCACTTCGGCATCTTATATTTTGCTTTAGTTCAAAGACCTTCAAAGTCCTGGTTTGCCTGAGTACACAGGTCTGTGGCTTACTACTAAAGTGTTTGTAAAGATTGAACTATATCAAGGTTATGGTTTTTCTAAAGCAGCATAGGTACATCACCACTGTCCCTCACCTGGTGTTGTTCTGTCCTCAGGATGCCTTCTGACAACTGCACTCGGTTTCCTTCCCTGCCTGAAGGGTTGTAGGAGCCCAAGCACACGGAGACGCAGGTAACTGCTCATACCAAAGGATACATCATCAGAAGAACAAAGCAATGGGGCATCTGTGTGAGAACACAGCCTTTAATGTTTGAAATGTTTGCCAAGATTGTTGCTAAGATTTCTGATTGGTGCCAACTGTGATGGCAGGCCTGGGTACTTAATCCTGATGAGATATGTTAATCACTAAGCAATTCCAGACGGAACCATCAACTGCGAACAGCTGCCCATGCAACTCATAACAAATACTTTTTTTTTGCAGAATGTTACCTTATTCTATATATCAGCCACTCACAGAAGAATACAAAATTAAAATATTTATGCCATATTTAAATTATTGCTAAACTCTAGCAAAGTGTTCTGTGATTTGGCTGTTCTTGGTGCTACACTACTTGGCTGTAATAACTAAAAGTGCTGAAATTTATACAGTCTTGGTTCAAAGCTTTTTTGCTTGTTCTGATCTTTTAATCAAATCAAATAAGAACTTAGGCTCAATATGTTCTTAAAGGAATACCCGTTAGCTATAAATCACAGCAGATCATCACTATTGTTCCCTCATTGTGAAGTAACATGTGAATACTGCTTTCCACATCTGCAGCTACTTCACATGAGGTTCTTAAAGCATTTTAAAATGTGCACAAAATTATCTTTTGCCAAACTTATAGCATTAGTAGTTTTTTGATAAAAGAGAAAAGTGTCCAAATTTCAAAATATCTTCTGAAATTATGTAAGTATGACTGGCTTAGTCTTGATTGCCACTATAAATAGGGGAGGGAGAGAAACAATTTGTAACACTACACTGATATTTTACTCTGAAGAAAATTTTAGTTTCAAATGTTAGGTGCTAATTTGTTTTAGCATAACTGCAGCCTTCTCTAGCTTTTTGAATCATCATTTTCAAATGACCACTTCTTAATAAAGAATAACCTTTAGAAGAGCTCTAACACATCAAAAAACCAACACAGAGAGCTTAAAGCTTTACAAAAGATAAAATATGCCTTACAGAAAATCAGCCTGTTATGATGGTTTGAATGAAATCTTGGAATGAAGAGAAGAGGAAATAGGTAGGAAGCAGGAGCAGATTGGATATGCCAGGAGACACAAACACAATCCTTGACTGACAGAATCCTGTTCATATGGTCAAGGCACAGATAAGTCCTTTTCATTGTTTCAATACTCCCCTTTCATCATGAAGTTCTGCATCATCCACACGGGAGGGGGAAATAAGTAAGAAAAGTAAGCACAAAATGAATGAAAGGAGGACAAACTTCAGGCATGAGGGCAATTCACTCATAACCCACATGAAGTATTTTAACTATTCCTCATCCAGCAAAGCTCCATCAATAGCACCTGAGTATGGGTGCTGCAGTGGATGCTCTCATTGAGGAGGAGCAAACTACAAAGAAAAGAAAACAATGGGAAGACAGTGGTCGTCCTCTGAAGAGGGTGGTGAGAAGGAATAGCTTTGTAGGGCACCCGTAGCTCTGGCACTCTTGGCTGGACTACCACAATCTTTTTCCACCACAGACCTTGGATGTAAAGAAAAATCCCCACAGGTCTATGGAAAGTGGAAGGCAAGTAAGCAGATATAGAGCCCTTTATAGTCAGGTATTACAATAACATTTATTTGGGGGCTTTTTTAAAAAGCAGAATAATTAGAGACACCACCTAAACTGCAGACAGGCACAGAGAGTGTTCCACCAATCCAGTGTTCTTTTCTCAGGAGTAGCTCTGGGAGTGATGACTTAGTGAACCGCAGAATATAAAATGCAGTTTTCTACTTGTGAGACACAATACTTTTCAGACACCCATTAATGAATATTTCAAAAAGCTAATCTGATCAGCTGTCTGTGATTTTTGTGTGGTTTTGGCCATCACAGAAAAAAAAAGAATATTTTTTCTCTTAAGTTCTGTTTAAAATGTGCATCATCAGAGTACAGCAAGCTTTACTTTTTGCACAGTTTTACTTACACAGTACAACATATATGATGCACAAGGTTCTTTTCTGTGTCAAAATTTCAAGTGACTGGTGTTGAATTCGATCCCTTCTGTCACTTACACACAATACAGCCTTACAGCACAATAACAAGTGCCCTATAATGCTGACTGCATGGGTTTGGGTAAACTGTCTACAAACAGTCAGCTGCTTGATCTCTTGCTGTCTGAGCAACTCTGGAGAGATGAACATGTTTGTTGAACAACAATAAAAAACCTGCAACTCCATTTATTGTGTTTCTATAGCTATAGATAATAGTTCAGGTAGTCCGAGTTTACCACTAGTCCTCTGAAAAGCACAGGCATTGCATCCTCACTTGCTCAGGCCATCTGGAAAGATATTTCTTTGTTACAATCTGCCCATACTTGTAGAGACTAAATGTTCTGAAACCTGGAGATTTTATGTAGATGACTTGACGTCCTGCTTTGCATATTTGATGATTTATTACCTTATTTACATAAAGGACAACAAATGGTCCCAATTACTAGCACTTAAGAGTGAGGAGATGGCAGCACATAGCATGCTTTAGGAATGCAGCAACAGTTGTTTCCTTTACTTCTGGCAGATATTTGGGGGGGTATCCAGGTTACCTGGACAGTTCCTCCAACCTCCATCATTAGACATTGTTCGTCAGGAACACAAAGGGAAAATCTAATACAGTGATCAAACAGCAGACAATAGCAGATGGCAATGAAGCAAAGAAAGCTGAAATAGTAGTCTTTCCAATCAAGAAAAGTCTTGAAAAGAACTAATAACCCTATCAATAAAAAATAAGGGCCTATGAAGTACGTTATTAAGAACCCCAACCTATTTTCTGAATGGAAAACTAAACTGATGACCATGCCAAGTACAATATATAAATGTAAAATCTTCTTTGAAAAAAGGTCAATGGCCATTTTAAAGTAGGTTAGCACAAGTTAAAATAAAGAGGACATTCATGACCAGCATTTCTGCCTAGAACCATGGAGGAAATTGGTAAAACGATGTTTTGAATGCATATTCTATTTCCCAAGGACCACATTATTGACTACGCTCTACCAGTGTTCTCTGATCTGACTGTTCTTGATGCTATATTGGTTTGCTGTAATGACTAAAAGATGTAAAAAACAGTCTTAGTTCAAAGTTATTTCATTTGTACTAATGCATTAATCAAATAAAGTAAAACTTTAACTTCAGCATGTTCCTGTTTGATCCCAAAGGCTTAAAATAAAATTGATGTTATAAGGATTGCTACATAAAGAACAGACAGACGTGTACTCAAAAACACATGCAAAGAGAGACAGAAAGAAAATCGGTGAAAAGAAGGAGAAGAACAGCAACTCCCCTCTGATAAGACCTCCAGTGCTTTTAACGGGCACCAGTCTGCTATCAGGGAGATTTCAGCAAGTCTGACCTGAATTCCTTCCACTGAAATGCAACCACCACATCTACCATGTTATTATATGAACCATAAAATAAACAGAATAATTCAGAAGCTATTAAAAATTAATGTTACAAATTCTGAGAGCAAGCCTTCATGATGTCCCTCATTTTAATAGTCCTTAAAATGCCTTTCAGTGAAAAGGTCTGTAGGGGAAAATACTGGAATAACTTGGATCAAAAAAATTAAGTTTCTTACCTAAATAAATACTCCTTGAAGGGGAAAAATAGGATCTGAGCTACTTCCATATTTAACATTAGAATTAAATGTATCTTTTAAATCTTTGCTGGACTTTAAAGACAAGTTTGTAAATGATTTACTCTCATGTCAATATGAAGTTTTGCAGTTGGAAATTCAAGTAACTCCCAGATAATGTATAAGCCTAAAGAAAACGACTGCCTTCTCCTTTAAATATAAGAACTCTGCGGTGCTAACAGCCATAAAACATGGCAAAAATGGAGGCAGTGACCATAAAGGTAGCTTTAAGCAAGGAACACCTTCAGGTCTAAAGATGAGACCTTAATGTATATTTCACATAAAGCAATGTCTTCCACTGAATAAAATAATCCCATTACCGGTCACTTGCCAAGAAGTATGACACGCACCTTAATACTTTTGAAGAGCACTATTACATGACAACAGGAAAAAAAAGGAAAAATATTTCTTTGATTAACAATGTTAATTGTTAACACTTTCAGCCTAAACTTTTCCTTCCAAGCTCTCCACAGTTGTCTACAGCACAAACAAATTAGCCATCTTCTTCCACTAGCAGTGATGATCTCTGTTTTGGTCTATTTTGCAGCTAATAAGATCACAGTCACATATCCCTCATTAACAACAATTTCATTCTAGTTATTAAAGCCACCTATTTAGGGTTCTACACTAAAGGTAATTGCGTGGGTAATTTTAATTTGGTGGAACCCAACCATATAACAAGAGGCCGGTCCAGATTCAGGATTTAATCCTCTACTTTTTAAGTGAACTATGGCTTATTTTACAGCAGCTGCTATAGTCTACATCAGCCTGGGTTCCACCTCTGTCTCAGCCACCAGACTCTGCAGTTAGAGTTGCTTCTTTGGTGGTTGTCTCCATTTATTCGACAGAGCATCAAGTTTTACTGTCCTGAATATACTACAAAGCCTGTCAAAAAAGGAAGCCTTGCAGTTTGCAGCCTGATATCACCCACCACTGGACATATGATGGTGAGGCAACCTGGTGGAGACAAAGAAGCAATTTGGGTCAGAGAAGAGGAAAGAGATTAGGATAAAAAAGTGGGGAAATTCTGCCAGCTATCACGGCTGTACCACATCAGTTAATTTTCAAGTAGGTGAGAATGTGTGATGATAAGTTGTTGCAGAAATGGGCTGTGGAATTCAAGAGGTATGTCCATCTGCCCGCTGTCATGATTGCAAGGAGCTGCCCGGAGGATTTTCATTGTGGAGCAGCTTTGACTCCCCTTTCCAAATGCCTGACAGAACATTAGGGAAGAGACCCCTTCATCCCTCCTTTCACTCTGGAGTGCAGCCCTGAACAAGCCTCGGGACCAGAGGAAGTCAGCACAAAATTCACTTAAATCTATGCTCAGGTGACACACAAATGTGATCCCCTGGAGCCTCTTTGACCACAGTTGTGATTACCATCCATTATTTCCAGAAAGTTTATAATTGGCTAATTTTTTTATTTTGGTTGCTATGAAGAACACAAGGTCAAATTTCAACAGGGTGCTAATGGAGACATGCAATCTGCTAAGCACGAATCTCAGATTTGTTCTGTGAGAGGTTAAAAATACCACACCCAGAGATCTTATTTAAGACACTTTTCTTTATAGCTAATATTACTCATTAATCGAAGTATGTTATTTTACCAATGATTCATAAGACAAATCATAAACACACCAGTTAGACTTCGGGGAACTGTGTGGTTTTACTCATTTCTAAAAAATATATACTACTGATGCGGAAAAAAACCCACTTTCCTAGCAATACAAATGATGTAGTGGCAGGCTGGAGTGATGGTGTACTTCAGGGTGATTTGTTCAGCAAAAACAACAGGTGCAGCCGGCGTTTTCCAGCATTAATCTTCCCTTTTGCAAGCTAATAGTAGGCTGCCAAGTCAGTGTGTACCTCTATAGATTATGTTACATAGAAGGAATTTTTTTAAAGGTGCATAATTGTCACAGAAGGTTAATTTTAGATGAATGAAGAATTTAAAGAACAGTTAATTAAACCATCAAAAATAATCTTTTATTAATTTGGGGCAGAAATGCCCATTCCATTTACAGAATAGCAATTAGGATAAAGGATAAATCAATATGTTTGCATTTGTCAATTACTGTTATTCACCAAGCAGAATTTGGAAACTTTGATAAGGAATCTTCAATTCCTTCAGTCCTTAATTACAACTCATTAAATTTGCATTAACTTCAAGCTCAGTAAAAAGCAACAGAAATCTTTGATGGTACCAGTGTTGGCAGGACCCCATGTTAGATGCCAGAGATGTTCTTTGTTTTGTGGAAGTTACTTGTGTTTAGCCAGTTATGTCATTGCTATATCACAGCAACACATCAAGAAAAGATAAGCAAATATCCCATGTCTCTTCATTTAACTTCACTCTATGTACACTTTAAAGCTTTGAAGCAACTCTTAAGATTACACGTAACTTGGACTTGGACTCTTAAAAAAAGGGACAGTGAATCATGAAAGATGTGTGGAGATTATTCCAGAATGCCTGTACTGCAAAAGTGCAGCCAGCCAGCCTCTCACCATCACAGCTGCAAAAGGCTCTGGGACCAGGGCAGCAGTGCTGCAGGGGACCTTGCAAGAAACTGGGATGCTAAAGGCACAGAGGAGAA
This sequence comes from Melanocharis versteri, assembly GCA_013397845.1. Taxonomy (NCBI): domain Eukaryota; kingdom Metazoa; phylum Chordata; class Aves; order Passeriformes; family Melanocharitidae; genus Melanocharis; species Melanocharis versteri. The sequence goes on along the minus strand of VZTG01001361.1, from coordinate 18,494 downwards.
GCTATTAACTTGAATCCCCACCAAAGAGCAGAGCACCAAAACTAAAGTCGTGGGAAATCCTGCCCCTAGGAAAACCTCCTGCTGACACTGGGGCAGATGCAAGGTCAGACCAAGCTGCTCAGGCCTTGAAAGCCTCCACGGATTGAAGCCTGCACAACATCCCAGGGCAACCTGTGCCGCTGCTTCACCCTCACCGGGTGGAAAAGTTTTTTCTTATATCCCCTCTGAATCTCCCTCATTCCAATTTCCATCTGTTGTCTCCGGCCCCTCACCACATACTGTAGCAAGCAGCAGCTGCCTCCTCACTGTGACCTGAAGGGCTGCAAGGTGCCCCAGGGTGCCTGTGACCCCACCTGAGCCAGCCCTGCTCCTGCAGCTTTCCCCCAGGGCAGCTGCTCCAGCCCCAGCGCCCCCGGGTCCTCTGTGTTCTGCTGTGTGCCTGTGCTGGGGGGCACCAAGCTGGGCAATGTCTGGGTGAGGTTTGCTGAGTGCTAAGCAGGGGGCATTGATGCCTCCCCTCAACCTCTTGGCCGTGCCCCTGTCCATGGGACCTGGGACACTGCTGTCCCTGCACACAGACAAACCCCTTTTTCATTTGGACAGTCGACTCAGTTATGATTATGATTTTTTTTCATTTCAACCACAGGTGACACAAGAAACAAGCATTTAATGGAGCTAGTACCATAATCAGCATGAAAGCTGTAGGAGAGATGCAGAGAGAGGATGAGCAACTGAGCACTGCCCAGAAAAAGCTCTTTACACGGTGTTTTCAGAAGTATTTCAAGGCTAGAGTGTAAATTTAAACATGTGAACAGACAAAGAGGAAGTGAATTTTATGCACTAAGGGAAAAGCATAAATCCTTTTATTATGAGAACAAACTATTTAGTATCCATTTTAGGTACATTGATTTGAGATTGCTGCTTTCCTTCTTTGGTCCAGCACCTGATACAATGGTGTTAGATGAGGGTCTTATGCAGAGTCTAATTAAGTGAATCACTGTTTAAAAATGAACTTCAACATTTTATAAACTACATATAAAATAAGACTAATAAAAAATAATAATAATAAATTTTAAAAATAAATAAATAAACAAACTAATTTACATGACAGTATTTATATTTTTTCTAAAATCATATTTTCCATTGCATATTAGGGTGATTTCAAAAAGATCTTAAAAGGATACTTTTAGTATTATTCTCCTATTACGCAGCTTCTCCTGGGTTTAAATACCAGATGACAAACAGTTTTGTGTGTTTGTGGCTTTAGCTTTATTGGTGGATGAGGCACGTTTTTAATCTGGTGATGTGATTTGGACTGTTCCAACTTTCTTGTTTTATGCACTTGTTTTTGAGTGTGAGACAAAAATTGCTATAGAGAAGGAAATAGCTATCACCCAGAACTCATAAAATGTGTAGATTTTTGAAAAGGTTAAAATGGAACTGAAACATATTAACTTAGCTACAGCTTCTGTACTATGTGGAATATTTTTTTCACAGAACCACAAGAATCTTTTTCTTAAAACAGTAGCTCTCTACAGAATTTATTCAAGAGCTTTTCTTATTTTGCCAGCAGCATGGAAGCACGAGTGCTTTGAACATTTGTATGTTCAGTGGTTAGACTGTGCAAGTTTTACAAATGTTGTGTTGAACTATGTAGTGAAAGAAGGTTTCAAAGCATACATATATATCAGGTATATATCTGACATTAGTAAAAATGTGGTGAATATGATCGCCACATCACAAAGTTAAAAATTTAAAACTTTAAAGTTAAAACTTAAACAAAAAACAAACCAACAAACAAAAGAAAAAAGAAAAATAATCAAGAACTAATGGAAATTATTTACTTATTTCTCAAATTAAACTGCAAGCATGACATACATTGTCTAATTTCCTACCTTGGAATCAGCCTCAACAACCAGAGGGGACTTAAAAACTGCATGCAGGATCCAAGGTTGATTGGGACAGGAAGGAGAAGCATTATATTCCTCTCACTCAGAGGACAACATTTGAACAACAAATCAATATATAAGTGAGTATGTTGTTGCCATTGTAAGTGTCAAGTTTTACATCACCCATACTTCACAGAGTAATTGCTGACTGCTTAAAAGCAAGATCTGCTTTTCTCCTTCCTCCATGTCAGACCCAGACCTCACACCTGACCTTCAAAGCAAGCCACAAAACATTAGATGGCCCAAGCCTGTCAGTGTTTAGGAGGCATTTGGACAATGTTTCAACTTTTGGTGAGCCCTGAATTGGTCAGGCAGTTGAAACTGGATGATCATTGTAGGTCCTTCCCAACTGCAAATAGTCTATTCTATTCTATACAGACACCAGTTTTCTTCCAGACTGCTAAATTCTGCAGTCAATTGAAAATCATCCAAGACTATAAGTAAGATATTAAAAAAGGTAACAGAAAAATATTATGATGAACACTGTCACTCATTTATTCTTATGAAACATGCACATTTGCACAAAAATACAGTGAAGCAGAATTTGGATAGAGTTTGTGGCATTATACACAGAATGTTGCACACAACCTATGTGCCTGTGGGATAACCACTTCTTGTTACTTCACGTGAACCCTCTCCCATTTTACCAGGTCATTAAGAATAACATTGATAATAGAAACACTCTGCAAGCTCAGCACCATGACCTGGCAAGATCATTGCTGCCTTTCCACGGTGAACTGGCATAGAGGCCAGGCTGACAAACCAGAGCAAGGCTCAGCCCCTATGAGCTGTCCCCAGCATTATGTTCCCCCAATAAACAGCTGTCTTCAATCACAAAGCCTGCACTTCCTTTTTCAGTGTTATTAATCTTATGAAAAATTGTCGTTTTCCTAATGGCTTGACATAATCCACGTGGCTGCTCAGCAACATCTTACATCGATGGTCAGTTAAACCCTTTTGCACAATAAATGCCATATGGGAAGGCTGGGGAAACAGGTGATGTTCAGTTTGAGCCAGACTAGTCCTACTTTGACTCCAGTGCTCTGATGAAAACTGACGACACTGCTCACGTGGGGGTCTGGTGCAGAATGGGTGAGTCACAACATAGTGTCACCCCTAAAAATACACAGTCAGATACAAGCAAGTAAGGGCTTGTCAACTTCCAGGCAAGGATTTGCAAGCAAGTGAAAGTTACTTGAGCTGGTACAGCAAGAAGAGCAACATTTTTTGAGGTGTTCTGAAAGATAGAAGAAGTAAAGGCTCTCATGGAGACGAATGCCTCCCCAGGACTATTCCATTAGCAGGGACTCAAAACTTGCAGTCGCACTGTAAATGCACTGTTTACTTTGAGGCTGCTTGCTTGATACCTATCATTTCTAGATAGTATCATATTTGTTATGCTTCAGAAATTCCAGGAGTCAAAATGCAATGCATGCATTATACAAAAATTAGATGAAAAAGAATTTTCGTCCAAATAGAATTCAATGCTTTTTGTTTACTGAAGAAACTGAAGCATCCTAAAATATCACACCAGATAAAACTGGAAGAATTTTTCCTACAGCAGACAAGCAAAACAAAAAGGAGAGCAAGGAAGCAGAAGTAATGTGAAACATTTCAAATCATGAAGAAAACATGAACTGTAAGTTAGCTGCAAGTGTTAAAACTACAGGAGTCTGTCTAAGAGCACAAATAACTTATTTTTCCTCATGGGTACATATGAAAAAGTAAAATTTCCAGAGATACGAAAGCAGGTGTAGTATTGTATATATGGAATGAAATTTGCCATAACAAGTACTGAGGTTTTACTTGATGCAATCAGCTCAAATTGGTGGTCTGCCACATCTCCTGATCTTTCAGAAAGTTTCTTTTAAAAAAATCAGGACATCACCTGCTATTTCTCATGAAATCCCATGAAGTGCGCAGAAATCTAAGATAATGACACAGAAGCCCTAAATCAGTTAAAGGTGTCTGGATGACCCATCATCTTCTTCAGAAGTTTCACGCAATGTCTGTATATTAACAAAAATTGCAGCTTACCCATAGTCCAAGATGAAACCAAATTCTCATCTAACAGCTCCGTCACAGCCCCAAAGTCAAATAAAGGCTTTCTTGCCAGTCTCCACAGCCTTTCAAGGGACTTCCAGAGTACGTTGTGAGTGGTTACCCTGGGAGTCGTGTGTTCGTGGCACACAGCTTGGGACACGCTCCTCCGCTACGCTCAGGCGTGCTGTGTGCAGTGACAAGTCTGCTTTCCTATCACTTGAGTGAGGGGCTGCCAGACTTCTGCAGTGTTCGGCTGCTTCCTAAGAAATTAGGATGAAAAACTGATACAAGTCAAGACACCGTAAGTTTGCAAAATTCTGGTTTTCTGAACTAACCAAAGAGGAACCAAAACACAATCAAGAACACAGATGCAGGAATTCTCCTCCCTACACAGTGCTTCATGCTGGGCAAATTTAGAAAGGTGCCAGGAAAACTCTTAGTCAAAGGCTACAGTGCCCCATGAGGCGCTGAGACAGTCGTCTCAGCAATTCTTCACATGGCTGCTAGCATGAACTGAGACTTCTAAGGCTTCTGATTTACACAATTAGAAGATCTTGAGCACCACCTGACACAAACCCCATATTAGAACCTCCTGATTTATTCCCCCTAGGGTTGACTCAGGCCAGTCTTCAAATATATCAACTTCAAATCCAGCTTAAATCACAGGCAAAAAATACCTCATGTTTTGTCTACTGGTATCTGAATTTCAGGACTCCCAAATCTAATTAAGAGTTGTTTGTTGTAAAACGACATTAGGAATCCAAAATACAAATCCTAGAAAGGATTGTTTTAAGAAAAATTGAAATGAAAACATTTATTAACAAAGTAAAAGATATCTTACAGCCTCATCATTTTTCCCTTTCTTGATCTTCTTGGAAACCAGCAGTTCTTACCAATACTGTTTACTGCTGAGGTATTGCAGAAGTCACACCATGGGGCAAAACCTGCCTACATTACCCACACTCAAACATTGTAGTAGCACAGGTACGTCACCAAGGGGGTTGCCTTATTCTGTGGTTTGTTCTGCAGATGAAAATTGCTTTGGAATCAAACTGGTGATAAGGAGAAAATTTGTTTCTGGTCTGCAGCCTCTGTGGCAAAGTCAGTTAAAAAAACAGGACAAGGGTAGTAGGTAAGAGCAGCATCAGTTCAAGTCTCCTCTGAGCACATGCAGCTGGTCTCAGAGTACCCAAATCACAAGGGAATCAAAGGAATAAAGTATAGTCTGATGGCCACGGTGATGCTGTGGAACACCCTTCTGCAGATACCAAGCCCCTTCTTGTTGTAACAGAGTTATGCCCACTTAAAGACTAAGTTAAATAAGATCTTCCAAACGTGGGCACCCTTGTCCCCAGGTTTGCTTGATCTCAGTCTTCCCATTAATAGCTGGGCTTCTTCTAGCCTCATTTTAATCCCTTTCCTCTGTTTCACTTGACAGAGACTGGAGAGAGTCACAGACACTCGCAGATCCAACCCAACACCCCTGCAGATCCTCAGATAAGAATAAGCAGCCGGCCCCTCCGTAGGGGTTTGTTTCATTAACCCTTTCCTTGTGCCACCTGCCCCAAGGCTCATGCACTCTGTCACAGACACTCACGGTAGATTTAAAAGGTTGCTTATCCCTCAACTCCCAGTGACCTCAAAGGAATCTGCAAATACTTATTGTTTCTGACAGGCCATGCATTCAGATTGATAAGCACAGCCCTGTCAGGCGACAAAAGAAGTTCTATTTTCATTTCACTTAAAAAGAATAAAAAACATTCAGCATTTCTTGGTGCCAATTTTAGGCACTTTAATTCTGAATTTCAGCTGAAACACTCATTAAAGTGATCTATGTCACCTTATCTCTTCCAGCCAGACAGGTCCTTTGGTATCTGTCTTTAGATCTTTACCTCTTTAACAATTGTTTGTATTCAAACTAATCTTGTATTCAGTATCTCCCCTCCATCAGATGACTTACAGAGTCTAGTTTTGTGCTACCTGTGTAAGAGACAATTTTTCAAATACAAACACCATTTTTATGTAATCTGTGCTGAAGAAATGACTACAGACACATGCAAAAGAATGCTTCATCTGAAAAATAAATATTATTTAATTGCATTAATCAACCTGAAATAGAAAAAGTAAATTCCATTTTTTACAAAAACTGCCTTTCTATTTCAATGTCATGAACAAGTGATTTTTTTTCCAGTGTGAAATAATTTATAATTTTCTTTAAACAAGGGGCTGCAGATATGCTTAGCCAAAGTATTTGCCAGAACAAGAGTGGCATTCACAGTGTGAGTGCTCCAGTAGATGTGTGCACAATAGGATATATTCAGCTGTAATCTAATGATTAAAAAATTAAACAAAACAATTCAGAATATGATTCTTAAATTTATTTTGAGTCTGAGTGTCACTGAGAATTCATCCCCCTGCACTGACACTATCTAAAATCTGTGTGATGTTCTGCAGTCACAGTACGGTATCCCAAAGTCATCTCAGAGGTACAAGAAAATAAAAAGTTAGGCAGTAACGTCCTTCTCTCTATCAGGATCTTAATGGAGTGTGAACTATATCAAATGAGAACAAGGAAGAACATTCGCTGCAAATTTTACTCAACAGCAGTTCAAGCTATCATACATCAGGAAATGAAAATAGGAGGTGAAGAGTACATATTTTATTATTTCAACAAGCTACTCTACTAATGGAATAAAAACCTTTCCACATAAAAAGACATTAGTCTATGCTGACCATACACTTTCTCTATCGAAAGGAATGACTGATACAGAGTTGTGTCTACTTCAGTACCTACAAAATAACTTGTCAGTTGAAAACAACTAATATTCTTCTACTATATTTCACAGACTTGTTTCACAGCTTCTATTTTATGACTCACAGGTTAAAACCAAGTTCCTGCCGTATGTGAGAAATTTTTTTCTATGACCTTGAACACTACAGAAGTTATGAGACATTTTTGTCAAACTTTCATAACATCTGCAGCTACAATATATGTCTGTCCTATCTTTCAGGAATACAGATTGATGCAATTGATCTGCTTATCATATCAGTTTTAAGGCAGCAAAGAAAATATTCTTCAGAAAGAAAAAATAAAGGTAATAATAAGGAACGGGTGTTCAGATCTATCAACTCACAATACAACATGTGTTATGTGCATGAGCTTTGGGCTAAGATTCACATCATCTTAAGTTTGTTGTTCAAAAGGCTGATGGAAATATTTCTGGATAACATGCAGTTGCTGAAATTTTTAAGTAAAGTAAAACTCTTACAGCTGTATAAATATTATTAAAGTATATATGTTACTCATATTTTTTTTCTTATACAGGCTTTCAGACCACCAGAGGACTCTGAGTTCCTTCAGCTCTAGAGTCAGACCAACAGAATTTCATCCAGGAATGTGACTTCAAGTTTAAGTAACTCTTTACCACTAAATAGTTTTTGCACCTCCATTCACGACAAATTTAAATAAGGTTGTATGCAGACATATTCTGTAAAGCTTAGATTAGGGACTATACCACTATGGGGGAGCCCTATGCATCAAAGTCGTGTAAGCGCTTCGGTATTAATAGGGGTGACAGAACATTATTCCTATTACTCCCATATAGTGTCCATCTACTTTGTAATGGATATAGTGTCTTTATCAACTTCTCTTCTTATCCCCTTTGGTTTCTCTTCTTTCTGTCTCTCTGTCCTTTCCCACAAGGACTAAATTATCCTGTATTTTTAAAAGTAACCTGAACCTGGTATTGTCTACTGCCGCTTTTCTCCCTCTGATCCCCCTCCCCTTTGAACAGTGCATTCCCTCTTCCCTTGACAAGCCAGGTCTTCCTCTCCACCTGCAGTAGTTGCTGTTCAACACAATACTGAAGAAAATGCCCGGCCCCATGTACCGAGTCCATCCCCATTTTACTTGTTAAAGAGGGGAATTGCATAAGAGCACAGAATTTAGCTAAAAGAAAGCCTGAGTGATTAAAACACTAAAATAAGTGCTTGTGCCAGGCCACTTCATAAATATATCATATAAGAAAGGCACGATTAAAAGTACAGCAAGAGAAAAAAAATAAAACCAACCCCCAAACCCAAAAGCAGTCTAATAGGTCTCCCTAGTTCTCCATCTCCAAAAGGCAGTACGACAGAGAGAGCAAAGAAGGCGATCAGACATGAAAAACATTCTTCTAAAGACAAACCATGCCCAAAAAGGAAAACAGAACTCATGAGTGGGAAAGAAAAAGATTATATGAGTCTCAGCAGTCCAATATAGGGAGTAAGTAAAGCAAAACCATTATACTTAATGGACATTTTTAAAAGTATTAAAGTATTATGAAACAGAAATGAGAAACAACAGAAAGCTTCACTCTGTAATATAATGTTGCCAAGTAGTAAAAGCCGCTGCATCAAAAAAACCAAAGGAAAAAAAAAAAAAAACCAAGCCATTTAGACTTTTAAAAAAACATTAGCAAAAATAATTTGCAGACTGTTCCACTAGCAACAAAGAAATATTGAGCTACAAAGAACATGAACTAAAACCTGATGCACTGAACAAAGAAGCAAACACTGAAAGGAAGCATTTAGTAACCTCTCTTAATCAGGCTTTAAGAGCTCTAGCATTTTGTGAAATGTTTGAAATATACACTGACCTACTTAGGATGTTCACAACCAATTTAAAAAAAAAAAGAAAAAGAAAAAAAAAGCCTGAAGTCTAGGAGCTGCTCAGTAAAGCCAGCGATTCCTCCTCCATTTAGTGCTGTGATAACTTTGAAAAGTACCACTTTTCCCCACAAACACTATCTCACTGCAACACTACTAATAATCATTTGAGTTCTGAATTAATCTTAAATATCCTGTTTCTGCCAGAAATGTAATCGCCTTCAGGCCAGAGAGTGCTGTGCTGCTAAAAGCTTACATCAGCATCGGGCAGCTCAGGGCTCAGTCAGTCTGTCCCACCACCTCTCCCTGGGAACACAAGCGAAAGGAGGCAGCTGCTGGTCCTGGGGAGGTGCCAGCAGGCAAAGTGGGCACCCCCAAAATCTGAAGGCAGTCCACATGCCTCCAAAGGTCAGCCCATCCTGGCCTAAGTTATCAGATAGGCAAGAAGCCAACTCACAGGTTCGAGGTGTGGGCTCCGTGCTCTGGAGCGGATTTGCCCCTCATGCTGTCCTTGCGCGCTGCTCGCCGGTGGCACCGTCCTGTCCTCGCCAGCGATGAGCCCACCAGTCAGACCTGATGCTCTGACCCCCTGCAGACCAGCGTAACGCAGGGATTGTGGCACACGCAGGCAACTCACAAAAGCAGCAAAGTCAATTTTGAGCTCCGCTGATTTCTATATTTTGCCTTTAGGTCAGGCCTGTGTCTCTAAAAATAAGTTTCTAACCTCTACCAGGTGAATGTTTCTATCAGCAGCATGGAAAAGAACACTGAATGTGTGTTACCTCAAATCCTGATGGAAATGAACCCAAAACCTTTCCAGCAATGTCAGAGAGGAATTTTAGAGGGCAACTGAAGGAATAAATATCCTGACATCCTGCAGGACAGAAACCCACTGGGGATTCTGAAATTAAATAGGTAACACAGGGAAATAACTATGATCCACCATCTTCTGCAGTCAAAAATGAAGACACTTTCAAACACCTCCAAAACTAAGACAGTGAAAGAAGCAGTTATCAGGGTAAATATTTGGTCTTACAAAACAATTCAATGATATCTTGGAGTCAATGAAAATTACTACAGCTCTAACAAAAAAGTAAACACTCTTGCCATCTTTCTGAGTAAATGATAGCAAAACAGTGGATTTGAAAGGACAAAATTACCTGCTGTGTGTTTTAACAGGAAAACACAACTACAGGGATTCACCTCTGTGGCTTAAGCAGGAGGGAACAAGAGCTGGCCCTGCTGAGCTGGGGGCCTACAGACGCATGGGCTGCTGCTCTGCAGAGAATGCAAAATCAAAACACAGAAGATCAAATGTGCTGTACTACTAGCTTGTTATTGCAATGAGAATCCAACATTTTGATTATCGACGTTGATAAAAACCCCAAACATGGCCTGCCTAATCCGAGGAGCATTTCTCCTTCAACTCACAGCACAGTAAACCACAATTTATCCTCTCCAAAAACATTTTAAGCATCTGTTAAATGATGGACCTCCTTTACTGCAGCACCATTAAAATCTGAAGTACAGGTTGCATCCACATGACTATGTAATGCCTGTCTAGGTATCCCATATGCAATAGCACCCAGACTGCTGGCTTCACAGCAACACAATGTTTAATACTCTTTCATTGAATTTTGCTTTATGCTGAGAAATTTCAGGCACCAGACTGATGATACAAATATCCTAAATAGGCATTGAATATTTTTTGATTGCGAGCTCTGGAAGGTGGGACTGTCACATACCACATGTCTGCACAGGCAGTGCCTGGCTCCCAGGTTAATCACACACCAGGCTCCAGCACAAGGCAGACTCGGGCAGTAGGGTTTGCTTTATGCTCAGTGCTAGGAAAACAAAGGGAAGGAACAAGCAAAGGAAGAAAGGAAATTTCCAAGCCAGCTGTTCCTCAATTCCCAAGGAGCTCTTGTGGCCTTTTTGAAGCCACATGTGGCCTTGCACTGAAGCAGCAAGAGCTTCTACCAGCCCTGGCAAGGTCCTAGAAGTGACCCCTGAATAAAACAGTCAAGGACACTTCTATTGTAACATCATTAAAATCCCTGGGCTGTGGTACGAGTTGTTTCTATATATGGGCACAGAATGCAATAAAGAGGAACATTAATTAATTATTTGACACGCAAGTGATTGTGCTGCCAGGCACTGCAGGCTTTAAAGCTTTCCTACAACAATCCTCTGACTTCCTAGAGCAAGTTTTACGCAGGCATTTCCTCTCTTGAACCTGAAACCAGGTTCAGGACCCAGTAGTGTTGTTAGTAACAATGTGTGTTTTCACATGGTGGTGAAGTTCCAGTCAAGACTAGGGTGGGCTTTTTATTGGACATACTCTGAATGCTGGAGATTGGCTATTTGTTCCAGAGATGTTATCCTTTGTCTTTGACTGTAAATGATGGGAAAAGGAACAGGAGAATGGAACTGTCAAGATTTACAGAAGGTCAGTAGCAGTATGAAAGCAGATCCTTAGCCCCTGCCCAAAGCTTGATCCATTAAAACACATATTTAAACATGTGATTGTTATGAGTACCCTATAACTGCAAATATTGTTGCACACATTCACTGAGTTTTCATTTAATATGTCTTTCAATGGTTGAATAGGCAAGATGTCACGTTGCACATAAAAATAATAAAATCACTTATGTGTAATGTTTTTCAGCCACTAAAACATATTCTCCCTGGTTCTACCTAATGTTCCTCCAATTTTCTCCCCTTTTCAAATTCCAGGGAGCAAAATCAGTAAAAATTTGTGTAATAACAACCTGATCTTGGGAGACGCGGAGCTTCATAATATAAGACCCACCAGTGTAAGCTGGTTTAAGTTCATCATGGAAATGAAAGCACTAGGAGAATAAAAAACCCTACACCTTTTTCACTGATAGCCAAATATTTAGCTTTTCTAACTTAAAACACACATTAATCCAGTAAACTTTAGCAAAGTATCAATAAAATAACGTAGGTATCTTATGTCTGAGGCATGTGTTTTGATAGCAGCTCTCCAGCTCCTTATTCAGATTCAATTAGACTATCTGCATTTTAACACATGGTTTGGAGCCTCTAAACAAAGATGATAAAAATGTCTATATGGAAATACTTTGATATGATTTATTGAATTCAACCTGGGTTGTTTTCAGTTACAGGGACAGCACAGCTTATTGAGGCAGCCACGGCCTCCCTCCCATTGCATAAAAGAATTTTTTGAATTTACTACAGATGATGGGGCTAGGGACAATCCCTGGAAAAAGACAGTGACTGGGAGTAAACACTGCTGGAATGAATAATCCTGGCTGCAGTGCACCTGGTGCCTGCGGGGGGCTGTGCTGGCAGCCCATGCAGCGTGGTAGCACAGCCCCAGTCCCAGAGGCTGGGGCAGCCCAAACCCCATTCCTGGGTCTGCTGCCAGGCTGCTGTGTCAGCTCAGGCACTTGGGCTTACGGGGCTGCTCCGCTGGAAAAGGAGGGTGTAGACATTTCTCAAATACCTATCAAAGCAAGCAGAGGTTTGGCTTGTTCTATAATTAGCAGCTCTTTGAAGCCTGAGATCTAGAATGTGGAAAATGAGACCAGTGGCCTAAACATTGCAACTTAAGTTGCTAAAACCATATAAACACACATACATATCTCTTGTGCTATTGATCTCATTTTCTGCCATGCACACATACATTTGTAAAATACACTTTGTACACATACACACGCAGATCTTGTCAAAGGCAACTCAGTCTTCAACTAACTTATTTACAGCCATATCTCAAACAGAATTACCCAAGTAAAATCATGTTTAAAAAATGTAATGTGCATGTTTTGCGCATTAGGAGGGATATTTTAACACAACTGTCTTGTCTTGGTCACTCTTCTCTACATTCAATTAGCAAATATTTTTGTTTTACAGGAATATTCTGTAATGCCAATTTAAATATTTTTCTCATTGACTTGGATAAATATGGAAAAATATAAAGCACTGAAGAAGGCCAAATGGTATACAATAACTGCTGAGATTTTACATCAGACAGGAAATGTAAATAAGGAAAGATGGCATAATTGTTAGATCACAGCTGCCATTGATTCACAAATATTAACAGCTCAAAATAGAATAACATTTGGTGGAAGCTCATTTTTTGGGTCTATAGTGACCCCTTTTAAAATATTGCTAAGAGTTTCAAATCCTGTTCTCCAAGGAAAACTTCATAACTCTCAGCAGAATCTTTACTGCATTCTAGTATTTCTGTCAGAATATTTATTAATCATGATAATATTCATAATACACAGAAGCTTACTATTTTTAACTCTCAATATTCCTCTCCATGTAGTTTGGCTTTGTCCAATCATTATGTTTCTCCAGTTCTAGTACTTTTTTTCTTGTCCTGACATCATAAAGTACCTGCTTTGCTTGAATGTTAAATCAAATGCTCATCTATGTTTATTATGAAGGACATCCCAGACATTTGTTTCCCTGCTTGCTGGTCTTTCTTTAAGTGGACACTTTACAGACAAGCAAACATGACATGCCAATTCAGCAAGTTTTCCAGTAATTTTCATATTAAATGAAAATTTCACTTAATTTTTTTAATCATATTAATTTTTTTTGTACCATGTTCCTATTTTTTGAAATGTGTTGAATTAGATACAACAGTTGCAAGTGGCCCATAAAATTACCGAGATAAGAGTGAATGGCTTTGCAGCTAGAGTTACTTCTTTCATTAGGAGACCAAATGAAGAAATTAATTCACATTAAGCTTTCAAGAAAGAAGAGAGATGGGTATTGCAACATCCACCTTCTGTCTCAGCAGAAGTGAACCAGGCAGAAACAAACCTGATAGCAGGAAAAAAACACAGATAAAAATGGATAAGAACATATATGCAGAACAACTAGGTATGGTCATTGTCCTGTCCCAGGGTAACAAACTAGAGATACACATTCCTCTCATTATTGTAGTGGTGAGATATTTTTTATTTCTTTGAAGAAAAACTCTTGATTTTATTTTAAGGCACAGACAGGAAAGAATCACTAAACCAAGCACTTTTAAAGGCTGCTGCTGACAGCAGCTCTGTCTTAAGAAGAATTTGGCACTTTTAGTTCTCCAGACTACGTCACATTTTCATGTGACTTATCAGGGTCGTCTTAACACCACTCAGTTTTGTAGGTACTTGATCCTGTCATCAAGACAACGTGTCACACAGTGAAATCTGTGCAGACCCTTCCACAGGGTTGCTGCTCTCTTGCACTGCAACACACTGTACCTAATAGTCCAAGAATCTCCCTTCCATCCTCTGGTACTTGTCCATCAGCATCCAAGTATTTGAACGGCAATAATTAGTGGTATACGAATGTAAAGGTCACATTATTAATTTTTTTCTTCTTGCTTATGGGAAAACCAAGATAGGAATCTCAGAATCCCTGTCAGTCTATTTTTATAACATATAAAATAAATGTATCGCAGTCTCACTGGTTGCTGGATCATTTATTCTGAAAATATGAATAAGCACAGTATCTGGATACAAGGGTTAAAAGTATTGACTCTGTTTTTCTGACAAATATTAAAATAAAAAGAAAACAGAATAGCATTCTTTAAATACGACCACTAAAATTTGTATAGCAATATATAGTTGTGCAACATATATGATTTCATATGGATCTTCTCCTGGCTAATAAGCAAGCTTAATGCTAACACTGTATTAAAGTTCTTTGATTTAACATTCATAAAACAAAGCCAAGACAAATTAAAATTCAAAAATAAAAAAAGTTTTACCAGTATTTCTACTATTAGTTCATACGATTTGTAAGATGGGAATTGACCCTTTTTAACCTATCCTATATAGGGTCAGTTACAGCACTGATATTTAAATTCAGTACTAGGAAGGAGACAGAGATTGAACCTGTCAACAGTATCAATGCCACCTTATTTCACATTCTATAAATGGAAACACCAAGAAATAATTTAATTCACTAACACATTTACAACAACAATGCTGGAATGAACCAGAATTCCCTAGAAAGTAACGTTTTCACCAACCCAAAAACTCAAGCAATTTGGTTGCTTATAGAAAACCCCTCATCAGTTGCCGTGAGGCAGCATTGCCAGAAATTGGCTCATTTATGGGTTCAGCTACAAGAACTCAACAGAACAAGCAACTAGATCCTGCCCCTAAACATGAAGCTGTGTATTTCTTAAGCCTCTGCACCACCACACATTTGGTACAGATGGGAAGTATTGCTTCACTCTCTGTTGAATTACTGGCACATTTCTCAGAAAAATCCCCCCTTGGTGGGCAATGGGACATGGTATGGCTCTAAGTGCCCTACAACTCAGTGTTCAAGTGGGGAGAAGTTCTTTAAACCAATAAACTGCTAAATACTCCTGCACAGCCATCATACACCCCTTAATGAACACATTGTGTTCTAACAAAAAAAAATTTAAAAATTCACAGTAACAGCATTTTTTGCTCTTTGTATTGCCCATTTTGAGAATTTCTCCATGGTAACTTGCTCTTCTTCTCTCGGTCAATATGATACATCCTGTTTCAATTCAGCAGATGTTTCCTCTTATTCTTTTCTCCAAGATTCATTATTTATTCTACATTAATGTCTACTGCATTGCATCTGCCATCTGCTAACCTAGGCACATAAAACATCAAAATCCTTTCATACTCATCTGCAAGGTCCCTCAAAACTTAGTGCTTCTCCTAACGGAGCTCATCTGGCTTTTACAGATAAATCCTGGAAGCGCTGCCCAGGCTGGGAGGCCCTGTGCCTGCAAGCAATCAAATGTGCTCGCACTAGCCCCAAGGCCAACTCATCACTTCCAAGGGTTCCAAACCTGCCCACTAAGGACAGCATCACTCTCATGCTTACCTTCATTATTTCTCAGACAAAATGAAATGGAGCAGCACAGCTGTGAGAAACACTCATATGTGTCAGAACCACCAATACAACAGGAATATGAATAGCATTAATGTCTAGATGGATAGCGTACATGAACATTTCTAGCTTATTTTAAAAACCTCGCACGTCGTGTCTTGTCTGGATTCTGCAGGCTGGAGTGAGAACCTGAAGCGAGATAAAGGAATGGACTTGTACTCTGATAATTATTTAAATTTAAAATATAGAAGTAGTCCTGGCAACGGAGAATGGCACAGAAAGACTCTTCACTGATTTCTAAGCACCTAAATCACTTAATTCCTAAAGCACTTAATTTAGAGTAGGGTTGGAATTCTCTCTGGAAAAGTAAAGCATTTTACCAAAATCTCACTTCCAGTGTAAGCACTTTAATCACTGTGTTCATGAAGTGACATTTAAGATAAACCACCCTCCTCTGCATGCCCCTATCAGATAGCAAAACCTAGATGTTAATGACAGATGATTGTCTCATCATCAGCTATCCTAATTTCTGTCTTCCCCCTGCAGGCTTCCCTGCATTTCAACAGCTGCATCTGCCATTTGCACCCAGAACATCTGGATACCAATTTTCGGTGACTCCTGTAGTGATGATTCACCTTTCTGGACTTTCAGGGGAGAGAAGTGGGGTGGGTGGCCAATACTGATGACACCTCCATGCTGTGTTTGTTCCAAATGTTAGCTAGGAAGACAACGGCACAGAGAGAGGGCTTCCAGTAAACGTGCACTCACTTTTCAACTCATCAAGTTTATTAATGAGCTTCCCCTGCAGCTTGTTCTCTCCTAAGGTCTAACTCTGAATGCAGGAGTTCCTTCAAGGCTGAGCAGTACCTTCTGCTTAGGAAACACAACCCCACAACTACAGCTACTTCTTGCCAGACCTTCAGAGCACCTCTGGTCCTTGCGTGGCACTGAACAGCAGCACGCTCCCGAGCTTTGTGAAATCAAACATAACAAGAAAGAGGTTATCACCTCCTGCTACTATAATTAGAGTCACCTAATGCTTCTCCCAAGAGCATCAAGCAAGAGGGAGCAGTCAGTGAGTTCACTGGAGAAGAGCAACATGCTATTCATTGAAAAGCAGTAGCTTTCCTACCATCCCAGTGTCAGCAGGACCACAGACTGGAGGGAAACTGCAGTCTTTGAGCAGACCAGGCAGCTCTCATCACTCACAGTTCCTCAGGTACAAAATCCACTTTTGGTTGGAATCACAACTGCATAACACTTAGTAACTCCACAGAAGGGTTTCTCCACAGCAATCATAGGCAGTAGGTCAACGCTCCTCACTGATTCTGGCAAAGCACTATGTTTGGACTTAGTGCATTTTGGTAAGTAAAAAATCCCCACTGTGCATTGTGTCAAAGGATAAGGAATCAGAGCAAGTTCCAAATCTTACCCTTCTACTTTTCATGAGCCTCTGTTACGTACGTGGTCAAGCAGAACCCAGATTCATAACACAAAGACCAGGAAAAAGAAATGGCACTAAATAAATCTTAGTATAAGAGGGGAAGTTTTGATATTAAAGGCCAGAACTGTCGTGAGTGGGGAAATACATCTTTTCATGTGAGACAAGTTTTATCTCCTAAGCAATCAGGCTTAAAAACCTGAATAAAGACATGTAACAGACAGGTATGACGATCTGTAGAACTTTCTGTCATCAGCCACGGCACTTTGTCTCTTTCCAAACAGAACCCAGGGAAAAGTCATCTTCTATCCATCAACATTCCAGGGTAATCTATTAACCAAAGAGATGAAGACAAGTATCCATATTTCTTCTCTTCATATTCACTGAATCCTCCACCTTAGTTGAAGATGCCTTGGATAAAATAGAAGTCTAAAATTTGTTGTATTAAACTACATCTCAGCCACAGGCCACAAAGAATGACTGATTAAATTAATACCTGATTCCATGGCATGCTACAGACTTGTGCACATTATCAGAAAATAAGCATACTGTAGAAAAATTTGCTTCTCACTACATAATATTGCATGTAATTTTCTAAAAATTGAGTCTCTAAAGAAATTGAATGTTACCTTCTTTTTGCTCAACTAGATGAAAATTAAACCTTAATTTTATGCAGGTATCTGAATTAGTATGTCTACAACTTTGCACCATGCAGGTAAAAGTAATCATCAAAACTAAATAAAGACACAACATGTTTGTCCCAGGAAAGAAGTCATCCAATTATCCCTTGCTGCCAGCCACTTGCCCCCATGCTGACCTCCTTGCCTGTGTGGCTGGTTGGGAATGTGGTCACTGTCCAGAATCAAAGTAACCTTGCAAGGAGAAAAAAAGGGATCAGTGCTCGATTGCCTCTCTTATCATCCAAGAGTGTTAGCTTAGAGCTGTCTGGTCCAAAACCTGTTCTTTAATCAAAGACGCATAACCAGTTTCAACATACCTACCCACCCCATATTTTATCTCAGCAGACATCTTCCTGGCATACAACCCTCATTCCCCTTCTTGCCAAAAGCAATCCTCACACCCCCACCACCCACCCCTGCCCTGAACACTTACATTTACAGACACTCATGATTTATGTTCCAGGCAGAACACCTGAGTAGAAAATGAAACTTTTATAGACTACTTCTGAAAGACTTCAGATAGATGCAAAAATACCTCCACCTCTCAGCGCAGCAAACAACCGCCAACACCTGTTCCAAGAATTAGAACCAAACTGGTTTTGTTTTTCAATACGTTGTTCAAATACAGTTTCTACAGCTCAAGAAAGACAGATGTCTTGGCAATACAAAGAATTTTGAGGGAAGCTTCATAGAAGCTGGAAGTGTTCGTTGACCTAGAAAGTACAGAGAAAATTACTTGCATATCACCTACAACCTGCCCTTTATCTATGGAGCACAAGCTTCCCAGAGGCTCACTACTCCATCATCCAAAATGCAGAAACACAAATAAAGTTTTCTAGACGTCCTAGTAGGACTTGAAATATCTGATTT
>VZTG01001360.1:78499-112642 GCA_013397845.1 Melanocharis versteri | reverse complement strand
ATTCAGCCACCCCAGGACATCCATCTTTGCTGCTTTTGTCCCTGTTGACATATCATGAGACTGAATATTTAGCAGCTGAGGCACCTGGGTCATTTACTTTGGAAATTTAGGAAGATTAAATACTGGCAATATCTAAAAGTAACTTTTAAATTTATTTTGTATTCACAGTTCTCCATCCTTGACTACTGCTAGAAGCAGCGTTAGTGATCTCTGTAGTCTCAGTTATATAGGCCAATACTACCACTTGTTTGCTATCAGTTAAAAACCAACAAATATCATCTAGTATCCAGTGCCAAAATAACACATTCTCAATCTTCTGTGTCCATGGAATCTAGGATCACACTCCCATTTAATCTGTTTTGCCTATGTCCCTGGAAACACTTCGTTGCTCTGAGCAACTTGGTCTAGTGAAACAGGTTTTGGAAACAGATGGTTGTTAAGGTTGTTCCAACCCAAGCCATTTATGATTTTTTGAAAGTAACTTAGAAATCATAGGGTAACTTACACAGCTACCATGGATTTATTCTGGTATTTTAAGAGGTAAATTCTTGTCGCTGTTGAGGCGGACGTGACATGAAGGACTTACAGTTTGGGCAGAAAAAGCCATTCATTGCAAAAACCGGTGTAATTTATACGCTTTTGTCTGTTTATCAATCAGGCTACGTGTTCATTGGGTCTTTAACTACTACAATACATCTATTGGCTGTTATTTAACTACAACATACCACTATTGGTCATTTACAGCATAAGCATTCAGGAATTCAGAAAAACATCAGATGCAGCTTGTTGCTGTTTTCTCTCCCTATTGTTTGGATTCCTTCTACTAAGTTTCTCACAGGTAAAAATGAAATCTGTTAAGCTCAGTGTTGGAATCAGACAGGCTGTCAGACCTGCTGTTAATTCCCATAAGCTCTATGTGTTTTTATTTTTGACGTGGCATCAGTGTTACAGCATTCAAGGATACTTTCCTAAAGCGTGATTTGGCATAGCCAGTATTTTGTATAAAAATATCAGCATATTTCAAACAGGACATTTCTGTACAAAACTTTGTGATTTCATCACATAGTTTCGGTGCAGGATGAAGCTGTTATTATGGTAATCCTGTTTACATAACAATATGAGATGATGTACATATTGTTTGCTCACAGTATCCAGTCCCTGAAGACTTTTATCCTTTCACTGCACAATTTCTTGTTCTACAAAATCCTGGCAGTCTAATTGAAAATATCTGCATCTTCCCATGATAAACTGAAAAGCATGTTTCTTTAGTTTATTTGAGAAATTACTGCCTTGCTGTCTTGGAGTTCCCAGTTCTAATCCCATTAAATAGAAAACCAAGTTGTTTTAGAGTTTTACAGTGAACACATAATGGTTGCAGTGCTGCCTTTGATCTTTAAGTAGCAGCATTTATTTAGCAGTAGAATTTATAGCAGGATTGTCTGATGATTCTGAAGTCTTGTGTGTTACATTGCTTCATTTCCAGCTATATTATATATAAATCAGCTGCACCTTCATGTCAGTGGAAGCACAATTTGCACAGTAATTGGTGGCATTTTGCAATAATTCCATTTTCATATTACTGCTTAGTATACATTTGAGAGAGAGGTTTTCATAAAGAAAATTCTCAAAAATCATCTCTTACCATCCTGGTGATTTTTATATTTTTGTCTTAGTGTTTAGAAACACCTTATCATTGATTTAGTAGTCATTCAGTCAATGACTGTGAAGCAAGCATTGTTGTAAAACCATTGCACATGTGGTTTGATGTACCTATATCCTCCAATTTTAGCTAAGCTACACTATCTGGATCTAACTCTCCCGAGTCTTAAAAAAATGTTGGAATAGGGGCCCCAGTCCATCCTTCAGCTGCTTTCTTGCCAAGTGTTTACTGACCAAAATTTTAGGTCAAGTTATAGTGCAAGGTTTGTGCCTAATTTGGATTATGTCTGTATAGAAGATCTCACAGGCATGTGCTGGTAAACCAGCAGGAGAAATGAACCCCCACACAATCACCTTGAGAAAGATTTCAGGTTGGAATTGCAATTTAATAGAATGATTACAATAAATGCAATAGCAGAGAAACAGTGGCTTAAACCAACAGAGTACAATCTGACACCCTGTTGGTCAGGGTGGTGGTCACAGTCTACTTAAACAGTGGTTGTAGTCCCACTGTAGTGATGGTTGTGGCCTTGTTGAAAGTGATGGTCCCTTGGAAAGATCTGGTCCTCCTGTGGAAGTTCGAGTCCACCTATGGATATTCAGTGTCCCAGGTCCCCAAACCTCAAGATCATACGTGGTTAGATTCAGGTGGTACCTCCCCCAGAGCAGGGATTTTCACAATGGAATGATGTAATCCTATGAGTCATAGGATATTTTTGGAGTCCTTGATGGTCATTGAAGCCCTGAGTTTGTGATGGCCCATTAACAAGGACGACCCCCTCAGAATGGATGTGACTGTGCATCCGTGGAGGGAATTATAAGGGCTGAGTCATTACCCTGCCTCTCAGGGTTGCCTCTTTTTTTCCTTATCTCAAACACCCAGCTCGAAGTCTGAGGGGTGGAGTATGCACCAGGCAGCTGTTGCAAATGACCTACCGTTAACAGTTCATGATGTAGATGGAAGTAGATACATAGTTTGATTACACCCATATTGTCACCCTTTTTCCTGTAACCACAACAAGATGGCAATCCTTTTTACTTGAGCTAGCTGGGTCATCAAGAGTGTTAAGTGACAGGTGCCAAGTGCTGTCCCATTGTCTAGCATTTATATCTTTATAGTGTCTTGCTTTGCCACCCCATCTAGGCACTTGAAAGAGCAGCATTGGAGACTCCATAGTCATTCTGCACTGACATAATATCTTTGAGTGGTCCAAATAAAACCTCCAAGACTATTACTTCTACAAACTTTTTGAAAATGAGGATGTGAAACTGTGTATAGAGTACCTGTCCAGGTACTTTTAGATTACATCACTCACTAGTGAGTATGGAGGTAATTTTATTGGAGAACTGTTGAGCCCCATACAGCCCCACAGATTCTGCCTTGTACTAATAACCATACCTTGAGATGTCTGCCTCTGAAGGGTATTCACTGTAACTGTATTCACCATAAACTAAAAGAGGACCATTGCATAGTAGGTGTTAAATTATTTCTGTACTAAATGTCATTAATTTAAATGTCTCTGCTTTGTAGTCAATTATTGCAGTCTTCCAAAGCTACAGGCTGGATACCAAGGAGAACTTTCTGAAAGAACAGAACTTCTCTTTCTAATTTGACAGGTCATAGTACTTTTCAGTAAGGATGTTCAGCACTAGGAAGGGTGTTATGTTTGAAGATTGACAGCTGCCCTTTTGAACCATGATGAGTTTGCTGATCTTGCTACTTGAGAGATTATTTTCAGAAACATACAAGAAACACAATCATTAATTAAAAGGCTATTGCTGTGGTCTCCCACTGGGCCTCTGGACCTGAACAGGACCAGGTTCATACCCCAAAGAAGGTCCACTGGGCAACCCCCGAAATCTCTCCCTGAGGAGGCGGGTTGGGCGATGATTTCATCCTTGCCCCAGTTGTAGCACGCCCGTGTTTTCCACTTAGGGTTTGTGTTCCAGCAAGTTCTCTGTCACTCTTCAGTTGATGTGTTCTGTGACAGTTCTCCCCTCCCCAGTTCATGCTCATTGGTTGTTTGTCTTAGGCTCCGCCTAAGCTCTAACTCCCCGTTGGTTCCAGCTCTGTAACCACTCCCCATTTCACTCTGTACTTAACCCCCTGCACAGCTGTGCTCAGGGCTCTTTGGCGCTGTTACCCCTGTGCTCCTGGACCCTCTTACATGGACCCTCTAACCTGGACCCTCAACCTTAAATAAACCAACCTTGCTTCACCCCTGAAGAGTCCCTCCTCTCCTCGTCTCCTTCTCTGTGCCTTGGCCACCGGGAAGCCAGGCGGGCCCTGCATGAGCCTCCGCCAACTTCCCCGCTAAGCGAGCAACTGCTGTCTGCTAACCAAGCCACTCCATGAGAAGGCAGCGTCCACAGCTCACAAGGCAGGTATCCGGGGCTGAGTGGGCTGAGCAGCGCTGCAAAAGGCCTCAGTAAGAAGAAAAAATGCTGAAAAATTCTAGGACATCAGTATGGATTTTATGCCTCATAAGAGTTACACTGACAATTCTTCTCAAAGAAACTTTGCATAGTCTAGTCAAAACAAAACTTTTACTGTGTTTCTTAGGTCAGCCCCAGCAGGGGATTAAATAGCCGTGTTTCTTCCTAAAAATGCATAATATAGTTTGATCTCCTTATTTAATAAAGTCCTTTCATAGTCACAATATTATCAGAAAGGTGTATATGTTAATCTTCTCTATTATACTACACAATATATTACAAAATATCACACATCTGATGTAGGTAGATCTGATGTTTGTATATATTATATGCAGGAAATACCAGGTAAAATCTGGAGCCAACCATTTTATTCCCTGGTATATAGATGTTGAGTACTGTGTCATTGTAATATTGTATTATCAAATAATTGCTATCTGAGATTTCCCGACTTGTTTGGTACAACATATTCCTCAAAGACACAAAGTCTTTTCAGAGAGGTCTGAAGGGAGAAGGTTCTTCTCTAGAAGAGTCGTTTGAGTGGATCCTGCTTATCACTGGGTTAACAGTAAAAACTAATTACACTGCTCTATTGTCAGACTTAATGGCATTGAGCATTTCTGACTACAGCCCTGAGACATGAAAATTTACATAGTGATAAAGGTCCTCAGCTTCCTCCCCGAGGGATTTTTTATGCTAATACACAGATAACAACCCAAACCTTTACTTACATGTTTCTTTATGGGCATTCTCGAATGATCTCTTCAATACACTTCTAGGAGAATGGTGATGGACAGGTTCTTAATCTATAAGTACATGTAGGAAAAAAAGCGTATGGACCAGTGTTTTGGAGGGAGATGTTCGGCATCAGAAGGCAGTTATTCACTGAGTGTTTTTTGGTCCTACAAGATTGTGGGTCCAACCCCACAGTATTCTCTATATGCTAAAACAAGCTCAACAATAAAGTTTTGGAGACAGTGTCACATTATAATCCTGATACTAATTTCCAAAAATCAGCACTCTGGTAGAGTGGAAAAATGTCTCTTAAGACTCTACTTTCCTATCAGTCATCTTGAGCCTAAGTTTCCTCTGTTTCTGCCTCTGGTTTGTGTGGAATAACTCACTATTCAAAATATCCATGTTTTTAAAGGAACTCAGGTGCAAGTTATGCAAGTTTGAGGCGCAAGTTACAAATCTGCAGTATTCTGAAAAGTGTTGGTTTTGTTATAAAGCGTTAAGGGAAAATTGCAATACAGATGAGAAAACAATTTCGTGCTCATGCTAAATGTATAATTCTGTAGCTCTAGTCACTCACTAGGTTATACTCTTACCTTAGGAGAAGCAAAAGTTTTATTTAAAGAATGAAAAGGAGAATGATTTATTTAATGTAATGTTCACCTAATATATTATATGTCATATTCATTTATATTGCTTAACATGTATAATAGATAGCATGTAAGTAAGATATGTATTTTGAAATAATATAATATAAAATTTAAATGCCTTAGAAAGAAGTTACTACATTTTACATGCAAATATGTGAATACAAGAGCATCAATGTATTTCTGCTATGTGTGCTACTCAGCTGCAGAGGGCTGCAGAGTTGACTTCTAAGTAGAAAGGCCTTTTAGGTAAATGCTCCTCCTCCTTTTGTCACTCAAAATGTCTGAATGAAATTAACATTCTAATCCTTGCCTGCATTTGTGTACTGAATGTGATCTTTTCTAAAACTCTTCCTTTCAGAAGATGGGACATGTACCTTGATATTAGCTAGTGTAAATAGATGGAAAAAACAGCTTTTACCTGGAAATGTTCTGGGTTTGTTGGAAAGAGTAAGTTTAAGTTTTTTTAAATTTTTGTAAGTTGCAGGTGACTGTTCCTGCACATTCCCTTATGTAGTTTTAAATATTTATATCTTCTCTAGAAATAGCATTACCAAACCTTCCCAGTGCCCTTCTGACTGAAAGGCTCATGTACTTTCTTTTGTATTTATATACTTGTTCCTGTATAACTGTTGAAAAATATGTTTGGTGCTGGAAGCCAGAAAGTACATTTGTTTTCTATGCAGGATATGGCATGTGTCTGTACTTTTTTAACTAGGAAGCCTAGAAAGGGTGTTTATATTTTTATGTTTTTATATATACATACATACATACATACATATATATGTACACACACACATCTTTGTCTCTGTGTCTGTCTGTGTCTGTGTCTGTGTCTGTCTCTGTCTCTCTCTCTTTATATATATATATATATCTCCCTGCCCATATTTTTAACATCACTGATTTACTTTTTATTCTGATTTAGTATACTCTTCTGCTTTTGGTAATTTATATAAACATACATAGTATATGAATAGTATGTAAGACTTATTTTAAATGCAAGACTTCTAGCTCCCACAGTACAGTACTGTATACAACAATTTGATTGGCTCTGCCCTGTTTTCATTACTGGCAATTTCTGGGAACACAACAGAGGTTGACAGGAATGGTCACTATTTAGTTTGCGAGAAATATTTGTTGCCTTTTCAAGGCAATTGTATCGCAAAGTTTTGTGTGAAATTATTGCTCCTTGATTTTTTTCCCCTGGGAAGAATGCATTAAAAGGTCTGTGACTGTTCCTTTGTGGATTGAGTCAGATCTGTGGTTTGGTTTTTGGGGATCTTTTTTGAGGATACTGCTGGATTTTTTTCGCCATTTGCATAAACGTGAGCATGAGCTATAAATAAGTAAAGAACCATCAGATTCTCAGGGTTTCTCAGTGAAAGTATTAGGACAATGCTAACAAACACTTGAAGAAGCTGAAATATATTGACTTTAAAAAGTTAAAATATAGAGATTTTAGTTTATATTTTAGTTTAGTTTAGAGATTTTAGATTGTTTTGGTTTTTTCCCCAGGAAAATGAAATGGCTTCTGAAATGTACATTGATCATTTTCATCCAAGCCAGTTGATGTAGTTATAGCATATAGATTATCCTTACATTAAGCATGCATTTTTAATAGAGGACACAGTGTTAATTAACCAGGATGCACAAAGGTTTTACTTCTGTTTTGGCAATATCTTAGTCTTTATGCTTATGCAGAAAGAAAGTAGAGGTTTTTTCTTATTTTTCTCCCCTCAAACAACTATCGTTTATTAACAAGACTGGGGAAAGCTATTGCTGTTTATGATTTGAACAATAATTTTCCAAGCTTTTCAGGCATGTTCACGAAAGTAGTATTTTTCCTGAAATAAAATGAAGGTCAGTGTGCCAGCCTGACTATTCACCCATAACCGTCATTCACTTTTAGTCAGATGCACAAAAAAAGGTTTATTTTAGAAAATTTTGTATCTGTAAATTACTTGAATTTTTTTTCTTCTTTCTTTTGGTATTATACGAGGGTATCTAAGGTTACTATAGCAAACAGTTTCACAACTTGCATAATTGTAGCTGTAGACGATTAGGTCATGTACAAGCTCTCACAGTTAGGTTTGATAAATATTTTTAATAGCTGAGGATACTGTCATATAACCATTTGCTACTTATATAAGTTATTCTGTAAATTTTTAGTTTTATCAGCTGATTGCACATCACATCTAAGCAACCAAAACACAATGCTGAAATGTCTTTTTTTTTCACATCAACAGATGGACTTTGTCAAACATTTAGTATTTCAAGTCCTTGACAGCTCATTTCTGATAGGTTGCTAG
The DNA here is from genome assembly GCA_013397845.1 of Melanocharis versteri. Classification (NCBI taxonomy): domain Eukaryota; kingdom Metazoa; phylum Chordata; class Aves; order Passeriformes; family Melanocharitidae; genus Melanocharis; species Melanocharis versteri. Next base: position 104,859 of record VZTG01001360.1, on the reverse strand, counting down.
AGCAGAACTTTATTTTTCTTACTCCTGTCCTGACAAGGACAAATAAGAGATTAAATGAATAAATAAACACAACTTCTGAGCATCCCAAAGTGCAAGACAAGTGATGGCTTAAACAACTATGTTTGCTGTATATGCTCCTATATGATACTATTTTGAAAACTGATTCCAAAATGTTGCTAATAAACAGTTGGAATATTTAAAAGGAAGCACTCCTTTCAATTCCTCTTCAAAATTCTAGTGCAGGGTTTTGTTTTGATTCTGTAATACGATCAGTTCTGTCATAAAAACACACAAATGTCTGTAAAAACTATTTAGCAAGCTGCTGAAACATAAAACACCTTTCATACTTCTAATCACTGCAGAGAAGCTTTTTTTCCGGAGACATGCAAATCCCAAGTCAATGAAGCTGCCAGATTGCTTGGTTTGTTACCGCATGGTTTGTTACCAACCAAATATCCATATAATTTTCTATTCACAAACTCAGACTCCTTTTAGTAAACCTTGCACTAAATCAGATTTTGATGAGATTTCTTTTGTGATTAAACTTGGTGGGAAGACAGAAAGTTAAGTTAGCTTGTGGGATTTGTGGGTGGAATGTAGGTTTTGAGGCTTGTTTTGGTTTTGGGTGTTTTTCTGTTGTTGCTTGTTTTGGTTTGGGTGTTTTTTGGTTGTGGGTGTTTTTGTTGTGGGCGGTGTTAGTTTTTTGGTTTGGGGTTCTTTTTGGTGGTGGTGGCCTTTTTTTTTTTTTTTTCCTAGCTGAGGAGCAAGGGGAGAAAGTTTCTGTGCATTGAATAATTCTAAATCTTAAAAAAAAAAAAAAAAAAAAAAAAGAAGAAAACCCGTTTTGGTTCATTTGGCTCTGATCTTCCCACAAATACTGTAAATTTTATACAGTGGAATCCTAATGAAGATATTCTGGCAGATGGCCCTTTGTTTCCATTAAGAAGAATTCTTAATTAACTGGAGACACTGCTTGAATAATAATCTCTTTGGGAACTTGTGGTGCCCATCAAACCACTGAGAGGCTCTCAAGCCTGTTTCTGAATGGGTGCAAGCCAGAAGGGCTCTACGGGAGCCAGCAGAACTGGCTGAGGCTGCAGCTGTGCTTTCCACAGCTGGAAACCAGTGTATCTGAGCACAAACACAACTCCAGTCCTCAAAGACATTTGGATGTGTAGGATTATGGGTCCACCTGTGACGGGTTTTCCCAGCGTCGCATCACTAGCCCGATGCTTTTCGCTGGAGTTTGATTGAAGAGATGGGACCATCGTAGTTATACACGATTTATTACTTAAAATAACAAACAAGACTTCAGTCTCAGAGGTCGTGAGGTTAAGTAACAAGTCGCCATAACAGAGGATAGTCACGGGCTTCAGGGTTACATGGTAATTTATAACTTTCTGGTCCAATAAGCAATTAACACGAAACTTTGTTTTAACTCGATAACCTATCACCTCTAGTACTTTTTGCTGCAATGCGTCTGTTCTTCTACCAATCAAGTGCCAGGTCACGTACACCTATGCACTTCTATTATAACATCTAAATTCTTAACTTAAACTATAGAATCACATTACTATACTTAAAACCCTTCACCAAATCACCCAACACATATTTTTACTTATAACTATAGGAACACAGGCTTATGATTCTCTTGCTTGAGATCCATATATCTTGTCATCACATTAATCCTAGCTCCTTCCAAGGCTGTAAATTAAATCCATTATTATCTTCAGAGGTTTTAACCTCTCGGTCTCCGACACACCTGCATCCTGTTGACACAGTGAACTGCGAGTGGTTGGCCAAGTCACTTGACAAATCGAGGTTCTAAGGGTGATCAAATCAGCTAATCGAAAATGATTGTGAGATATCCATCATGGTAATCCATGATGGTGAGCTGAGCTAAAACAAACCACTGAGAGGCAGGGATGAATGTTAAACTGATTGTACACCAAAGAAGATGAATCAGTGAATGAAAATGCTCACCAAGATATTATAAAGAGGAATTTTTGAACTATGGGGATGTCATGGCGCCGACCCGACGACCCTTCTGGGTGCCTTGTTGCGGCCAGGCGCATGGTGACCTCCCCACCACCGGTCCGGGGTGGCTGGCTTGGCTCCACAGCGGGAGGGCTGCCGAGTTCGCACTCAGGGCTCGACTAGCCCACTGATGTTAAGGGCGCAGGAAAGGAAAGAGAGACGGAGGGGTTCTTCGAATTAAAGCAGGGAAGGTTTATTCCTCCAGGACGGAAGTCGCAGGAGAACACCGAAGAACCGGGGAGAAGAGCAGGGGGCGAAGAACCCAGAACAGTGGTTACAGAGGGTTAAATACTAAGTAAAAGTGGAAGGAGATACACATGAATAAACCAACTGGGGTACAGCACACAGGTAGACTGACAACTCATAAACCAATAACAGCAACAGTGGGAGGAGAGGGGCAACAAGGAACCAATGAGGAACCCAGCGGCAGAGAAGGTTCCAGGACATTGCCGTGTATGGGAGAAACCAATGAGCATAGCGGGATTAACATAATTAACATAACTGGGGAAAGGGATCTTGGGAGGAACACAATTTCTCACCCTAAGTGAAAGGAGAGGGAGATGCCTTGAGGTCTGCCCAGTGGACTTTCTTTGCGACAACTGAGCCCGCTCAGACAGCACGGACGTTCTTTGAATCACCGCAACATGGGGACATCAAAAACTTGCAGATACTACTGTGTCATTAGGTCATGCCCCTGATGTGGAGAGCAGTTGTATTAATTTCACAGTGATTGCTGAGAAAAATAATTTAATTTAAACATTCTTTTGTCACAAAACAATACATGATACGGTAGAGGTAAACAACCTTAGTAAGATACTTTTCCTTTAAAACCAGGGGTTTTTTTGCTAGTATTCAGTAACTTGTGTGCAAAACATGGTTTAAGTGCTCAGCATCTTGCAAAGGAGTTAATTCTTATCAAAAGTGGGTCATAAAATCATTCTCATCATGTCTACCTTTTGTATACCTGGAGCAGATCTGTCATACCTCAGCTCCATCCTGTCAAGATACAATCAATAATGAAACAAAAAACCTCAAAACATCTCATTTTCATGCTGAATACCTGAAACTGTTTTTCCTCTTTTGCTGTAACTGCAAGGATTTTTATTCTTGTTGTCCTCTCCTTTCTGAGTAGACTGTTCAGTGGGTGTCACTTCAGCATCTGTACAATTATTTCTGTTGTTGGCATATTGTGCTGGTGGTAGCGTGCTTCCTCAACATTAACTTGAATCCAAGGGCTGGAGGCTGTTTGATCTGGAGACCTGAATGCTGAAAAGCTCTGTGATGTCCTGTGTTGTGGTGCCGGACAGTGGAACAGGGCAGAAACATTTTCCTTGTAGAAGAACAAGATGCATCAAAGCTTCCAGAGGCTGTGCAAACTCTTGCTGTTGCAAAGCCTCACACTCAGAAATATCTTTTCAGGATGACGCTGGTCCCAATCCCACATAGTAGAACTCTAACATTATTAGTATGGAAGGAAAGTTAAATCAGAAGAGTCAAATGCTAATCCTGAATGTATCAGAGATGTGTTTTGTGAAGTCCGTGGTGAATTTTGCCAATGGTTCAGTGCTGACATGCAGCCATTTCCTTCATGGCAATTCCCCATGATTGACACATGGTGTTCGTAGTTTCTCAGTTTTTCTCCTGGTTTACTTGTAGGTTGACTTCCTAGAATTACTAAAATTTCTGTATCAGTAGAAGTGATGGCAACTGTTTCATAGTACACACACGCATGCCTTGCCTGCTCCTTAAATCCAGCTAAATGGTTGTCTGGATTAGATTCAATAAAACCAATAATCCATAAATTCTGGTCTGATATCATGCTTTGGACACTGTTCTACATTATAATTTTTAATTGGGAGCTGAGCTGCTCAAGTACCACATTACAGTGTGTGAAATGCCTTCTGAAGTTCAATTTGAATTGATGACAGTATAAGCAGGGTTTTTAAACAGAGGTGTTGTTTTATGTGTAGTCTATTTCATGAAGGAAAATGGATAAACAAGGTAGAACTTGTTCAACTATAAGCAGTGGCACAGTGATTACAAGAAAGATGCTCTGCTTCAAATCAGTTGAAGAAGACTCAACCATTGGTCATCCTGTTCACATAAGGAGGACTGCATTACTTGCTGTGAGCATGAGAAAGGTTACGTGATCCAGCTGGAGAGCATTAGCTTCTTTCTTCTGCTATGGAAAAATTGCTTTGCCACTTAGGTCAGCATCATGACGTAAATCTCAAGATTCTGAGATGTCTGAGCAAATCAAGGCATTTGGACACCCTGATGCTTTTTAATCTGTCTCCCTGTCTTCTTTATCCTTGTACTTTTATTTTTTGATGTAAGTAGTAGGAGGGGAAAACACAGCTTAGTTATAGAGAAGTAGCTACTACAACCAACTCAATCTTGTCCTCTCTTTCAGCTTGGGAAGAACTTGGTTATTATTATCATCTTCATCTTGATTATTTTTTGATGATGACGGTGATGATGTTCATCGGATTTTTGTCTGCACTGGAAGTGGAGAAAAACATTAATATTTTGAAAACTATTACTATCAATTCCAATTTTAGTCTTCTGGAGCTGAGTTCTTGTCTCAGTTTAGAGACAAGTTTAGGAGAAAAACACTCTGGAAATAAGTGTTTCCTCTAAAGAAAAGGGTTCCAACAATCTCTTTCCGCCAATAAAAAAATGAATATTAGCGGATGAAAGTGAAAAAACCCATACTGTTTATTGACAGACAGACTGTCCACATGGCACAAAAAAGAAAAATGAATGAATGCTAGGTACTGAATTATGTGACCTAACCCCCTCCTCCCCTTCCCCCCCTACTCACACATCCACACCCACACTCACACTGGAATAAAAAAAAAAAACAACAAAATGCCAGGCAAAGAGAAAAGAAAAAATGCCCCCACAACAGCTGCAGTGTGGTGGGGTCGGGAAAAAAATGTGGTGCTGGCTTTTGTCTCAAGGAAGGTAAAAAAATCAAAGGTAAAAAATGCAGCAGCTCGGGCAAAACAGATGGGAACTTGTTGAATCTTTGATGTTGGTCTCCTCTTCACAGCAGATGAAGCTGGTGGATTTGGTGTCCCTTCTCTTGTTGGTTTGGCTTTTCCGAGTTCTGGGGCTGGGACAGAGCAGCCCCTCAGCTCCCTGCTGGTCTCCGGCTGATTCTTCTCCTGTTGATTGTCCTCTCTGATCTCAGACCAAAACCAAGCAGTTCAAGAGAAAAACAAGGCCCCTGAAGGATTGCTGCTGCGGTCTGCTCAGTCCACACGGCACCATGGATGCCTGGGGAGTGAGGTTTTGAAAAAGCCCACAGAAGAGCCTCAAGGCTCCCCCCTACCCCGGACCCACCTTAAAGCTAGAGCAACCATTTCTGGGCATAGAGCAGATGATTATGGGAATACAAAACTACCCCAGGACAATTCTGAAGCTCTGCTGAAATCCTTAGTCAGTCAAAACTGTCACTGTAGGCATTTGCCTGATTAAAGAGATTTTCTTGGTCTGCAGGGTTTGCATGACAATTATTTCCAACACTGACTTGTGGAGGAGTACATTTAGTGCAGGTAGCTGAGCGTGCAGCCTCAAGTTGAACTCTGGATGGGGGAAATACTGGGAACCTGAGGCAAGAGGCTACGACCTGGTGCTGCACATTTGCACAGCAAAGGGATGGGACTTCTGGCATGAGCCATGGGATCGGGCACTCAGAGATGTGCCAGGACAGGGTGACTCACCGGAAAGACTCCAGCCTACCACACACATGGACTGTGAGGGTGTAAAAGCCCAGGGGTTCCTTGGTTGGGAGACCCTCCTCTGAGGCATCCACTCCAGCTGTTCCTGTGTTACTGTGCCGTGAATAAATTGCTTTATGGACGTGCACATCTGAGACTCCGCTGTGGGAAACCTGAGGCTGAACCACTGAGGAAACCTTGTCTGACTGTGTGAATGGGATGTGTGGGGAATCAAGCAGGGACCCATTGGGTCACTGGAGCTGCCCCGGGTCCCAGCAGTGACAGTCTCTGGTGGTGCAAGTGTGAAGGACGGAGTAGCTCCTGTATGGGCAGAGAGGAAAGATTCCCTAACAGACCCTGCTATCTGTTCTCCTGTGCTATAAGAAAAGGTTCTTTTCTTTCCTATTGGGGAACCACCCACCTTTATATATTATATTATGGCAAACTTTTCTAGCTGTTGTTCAGAATGCTGGTAGACATCCTAGACAGATACTTAGCTGCTGTGAATCCGCTTGGTGAACCTGACTTTAATGGAACTGTATATTTTTTGCTGTTGCTGATTATATGCCCTTAATTTTATTGAAGAGCTACAAAAATTTTCTGCTGACTGATGCTTACATTCATCAGGAAAGATATGACATCCTAGACTTTCCCCATGGTCTTGCTAGCCAAAACCTAAGTGGGTCAAGAGTTGTGTTTGTATCCGAGAGAAGCTATCCTTACAGGTTTATCCATCCATGATTCAATTAAAATTCCCAAATTAGTTCACTTAACTTGCAGTTGTCTCAGATTTCTTAGGTTTCACCTTTTTCTCTTCCTTTTCTTTCCAAGAAAACTTTAATTTTAAAACACCTTGGTTAGTTATCAAAGAGACTTTGGTGAAAAAGTTGGCATTTCCTTTGATGCGTCCCTGTGAATAAACTATACTTTGTAAATCCTTTCAGAACCTTAGCGTAAGAGCCAGGATTTCTTGGTTGGTTGGTTCATCATTGGCATGTGTACGCCTAGTGATGATGATGATATATTTTCAAAAATCAGTTATTTCCTGACACTTTCTTCTGCTGCTTTAGGAAGTAACTGTGGATGGATTCCCAAATCCCCAGAACTCTTAAGTCCAGGAAAGCATAATACAGATTTGCAATATTTCTCTCTTTCAACTCATTTTTTAGGATCAGCATTTGAATCTGAAACAGAAATCCATTTGTGTCATTCAAGAAATAGAGATCCAATAGAAGACTGGACTCTGTCCAGTGACACCTGTGCATTAGATTTCCGTCTATCATGCCAGTAACTATGCGGGCAAATAAATTTAAGGGTTTCATTGTCCCTGTAGTCAGAGGGATGACTGTGCATGAAGACTGCCTATACTCTATTACACCTTTTGAAGTGGATTTTTTAGGTCTGGTTTTTCCTCACTGCTGTGTTGAGCTTGTGATGGCCTTTGAGCTACATCGCAGTAGAAGATTTATATTCTCTTGCAGTGGATAGGAGGGGTTTGCCCCAGCCACCTCCATGTCTTTTATCTGTCACTGTGCCAATGGGAAGAGGTGATAAGCACTTTTCTTGGTGGAACCTAACTTTGTTGGTATTAATTTGAGAATTATGCAATGCAGCAAAACAAAGCTGAAAACATAACCAGTGCTGCTTCAGGTATGCTGATTTAAGTTAAAAAGAGAGTCAAGCATTGATGCCTTTCCCTGGTCTTAGAAAATTGAAAGCCAGACATGGTTAAGGAGTACGGGGTTTTTACCTCGATATTTTAATAAGGATCCTGTGGTGCACCGTTTGCCAAGGTGGGATGTGCCGCAATGCACACACACGATAGATTGCGAATACAATTAATAGACTTTACAAATTAGCATATCTAACAAGGGTGCCCCAATGAGAGGCTTGGGCAAAATGGCATGACATCTCTCCATCCACGGAATTCCCCCTGGACGGGCAGAATCTCCAGTTTACAGGATATGTTCTAGAGAGGACCTTGGTTTTCCCAGATAGCGTAGGGTTTTCCAGCCTCCTGCTATGAGGCCTTTAGGATGTTTGGTCTCCTGGCTTAACAGAACCCTAGGACTATGCTAAGTTATCAGACTTGAGGAATTACAAGTATGCATGCTAGGAGTACAGAGGATACATACAAGTTATATAAAAAGTATATAAAAGAAAAGGCAAAAATCATCTTGGCATCAGCATGATAAAATAATAGAATCATAAAATGGTTTGGGCCATGGTGATGTACAGGAGAATATTGATCCGCAGTTCTCAAGATCTTATGTTTCAGCTACATTGGTTGCAGCCCACCTTGACCCATTTTTATGACTGCTGTAGTCTGAGCCAAAGTCAGCTGTCTATCTGCTGGCTGTGTTTGCTGCATAAATATTCTTGATTTGAAGATGATTTCCCATAAAGGGATGATGAAGAGGGAATTCCTTCTGATTTGAAAATCTTTTAATCTACAGAAGATCATTTCCTCATAAACTTGCATATTTTCCCTATTTTCCCTGAAGCTATGGCTGAGAACCTTCTAGTAATCTGCAGAATTCCCAGGCTTGCTGGTTTTTTGACATGTATGATGCAATTATTTGCATTCAGTCTCTGCACAACTTACAGCACACTGACACAAAGCTGCATGTGAATGTGTGTTCTTTATGTCCTCCTGTGAAGCCCCTACTTACTGTGACTAGGGATGCTTCTATTCATATGATAAATAGAAAGTTGCAGCCACTTCAGATTATTATTTTAGTCTGTTGGTTTTCATGTGGTGCCCTTGTTGTCTGGGACTGCTGTGGGCCATTGGAACTATCGGCAGATAAATCTGATTGTTCAGAGTCTCCAGCCAGAGATTAGCAGAGGATCTGAAGTGGTATTAAGGCATGGGAGGTTTGTCACTTGCTGTGTTCCTGCAGGTCATGTCCAGTCTAGTACCGGAACTTTGAGCTGTAAACAGTCCGAGTCCAATCCTGTAAAAAAATGCAATGCAGAAGCTGTCATCAAGAGCATCACTGTGATCCTGCCTTCTCAAGCAGATAGGTAATACAACTCGGTAAAAACCTAGGATCATCTGCTTAATGACTCACTGAGTCATTCGTTTGCTGTTTACATATTCTTATGATTTGTTTGCTGTTTATATATTCTTTAGAAACTGCTGGTGTGCTCAGGCCTCCTCTTTTCCTCAGCATAGGTGAAATTTGTTGATTATGATGGGCCTTACCACATCCAAGCAGGAAGCTGAAAGATTATATGTTAAGTCTGTGTTGGCCTGTACAGTGCTTTCCAATATGTGTACCCATTTCCCCACCCTTTGTGCAAGAATGGAAGAAAAGGAGTGTATTTTCTTTATGCTTTATCTTTTTGTGGCAGATGTCTTAGACATCCAGGCTGCTCTTGATGTTTACTCTGTATGGCCAAGGAGTCGTCCCTTCTCTGAAACTTCTCCTTGTAAAGCCAAATACTTAAAACATTGCTTTATTCACAGTCATTCCTTCCCCTTTAATCTCAGGGGCTTAACTGTAAATTTAGCCTAAGTTTTTGAAGGTGAAACTGTTTCCCTGCCTGTCCTTGCTACTAATGCTGTTTTTTACTTACTGATTTTTCTGCATCCTTTTCTTCACTCCAGTTCCATGTTAATGAAGTGGAAGAGAACTTGGGCTGAAAATCACATTTTCCTCTGGCACTCCATTTCAAGACAGACTACCAGTACTCAATGCTGGCAGCTCCTTACCCTTTACTTAAAAATTGTCTGTAAATGCAGCTGTGAAGAGTTTTTTTATCACATGTAAAATGTCATCAGAAAATAATGGTACTTTCCCAGCCCACTCCCAAGTGAAGGGTTGCTGTGTGTGTGTTGTGCTGTTGGCTGGGAGCTCCACCTACCTTGCCAGTACTTGTACCATACTGACTCCAGTCTTACCCTCTTGTTACTGACTCTTGTCTGACATAAAAATGCGATTTCTTTGCTCGGTGATATGAGGCAAGATTTCCAGAATGTAGCTGTCATGGGGTGAGTGGGGGATTCAGACAAAGCTTATTAGAGAATCCCTTCCACTGAGTCACAAGGTGAAGAAAGGACCCCCTTGCTTTGTAAACTCTTTCGCAGAGATGAGTCAAGGTGCAGCAGGATCTAATCCTAACCCCAGACTTTGTCAATGGTTTATATTTAAAGGATTATACAGGTGTAATTGAACCTTTATACAACTTTGTCCTGCAGGATTAAGGATGGCAAACCAGATATATTTACACAAATATATATGATTTATTAAGATAATGATTAGACAAGAAGAATTAATCAGATTTTTTTACTACACAGTATAGGAGCTATAACTACTAGTATAGTATAGTGCACTATTTTGAAGCAATATTGAAAAAAATATATTAAAGCAATTGTAATAAAACTGGCAAAAACAATCATTAAATAGAGATTGATGTTACTCACCCATACCAATGACTGTGGGCAAATCTCTTTCCCTGAGCCTTGAGTACTAACCTTGAGGGGTGTCCATACTCAAGGGAGGAATCTCTACACACACTCCAAGAAGCGATTTGTTAGAAGACCCTGCTGTTAAAATATGGGACTGGGTTTTATAGTATAAAATGATTGACTGTCGGTCAGATGCATCCAGGTCAGCCATGTCAGTTCTGTAGCTATAGATAAGTTATTATTAGTATCACTTGTGTTTTTTCCTTTATTGGGTACTTTATCAGATCTACCATGTCTTCATCTCACTATCAGGATGTTTAACTTTGGGATTGGTGACTCAGAATGGTTTCAGCATTATTTAACACGAAAAGCAGCATAACTTCCCCTTCTTCATTTGTGAATGCCCTTTGCAAATAGGGCATTTATTGAGTTGTTTTACACCATTGCAGAGAGAGCAACCTGCCGCAGTAACCTGTAAATTATTCAGAAGCTAGAATAAAATTGATTTATTTGAATTATTGTTTTACTCCAAAGCATTTCTTGAGCATAACAATACAGGTAAAGCTATCCTAATAGAGGAACCTATGAGGAATTACCTCACCATTTATGTCTAATTGGGGATTTCTGTCAGATATGCTAATTTGCTAAACATATAAAAATTGTATACGTGTTATCCTATGTGCACATCTTCAACATTTTCCACCTGGTGAACTGTGCACCTAAGGATCCTTATAAAGGTAACCCCCTTTTATCACCTATGTCTGGCTCATGATTTTAGGACCAGCAAAAATGCATCATGCTGATATGCTGTATCATTCTTGTCATATATGAAGAGACGAGACCACCAGCAGAGAGAGAGTGAATCTAAAGTTTATTCAGAAGCATCAGTATATATATATATATCTTTACTCCTAAGAGCTTTTTTTTGGTTACAGCTTACAGACGTGATCACAGTCCTACCATAAATCTGTCCTCTTGACATTTTCCACTGTTCTCTCCAAAGCCATGGTAAAGGAGCATGAAGAGTGTGGGTCTCTGTTGACATAGAAGTAGAAACTTGGTTCAGTTCTGTCTCAGGTACACGCTGTGTCAGAGAGAGGCTGCTGCTGCTGGTGCTGCCAATGCTGCTGCTGTTGGTCTCTGTTTAACTCTTTCCTTACACCAACACCTGTTAACCCAACTGTGGTGGTGCGCCATCCCCTTATCCTAAGATGGCGTTCCCTCACCCTTCTCCTTCCCACAATCCATCATTCCCCGCCAAGTCTTCCCGCGCCCAGGAAACCTTCCCGCCTTCAGTTAACTGTCTGTCATACCCCCTCTCCGCCCTCCATTGTAACCATTGGTTGTTGCTATGTCTTCCCTCCTTTGTACCACCCTCCTGAGTTATCCCCATTGGTCGTATCATGTGTGTCTCCATCCCCATGCTCCTGTATATATTATGTTGCCAAGCCCTGCTCTGGGCTCTTCGTCTCCCTACCACAGAGGCTCTCCCTTCCCTGCCTCCCTGTCACCCTGGAACCTCTGCTCCCATGGAATAAACCTTCATGTCTCCCCCGAAGAGCCGCTCCTGCCTCTTTTATCTCCTCCTTCGCCATACCAGCAACCGAGCCTGACCATCCAGGGTCCCTGCTGCCAAAGATCTCGCTGCGGGCTGGGTGCCCTCCGACTCCCCGGGAGAAGGGCTAAGCCCGGGGAAGTCCGGAGAGGAAAAGCCCACCGCAACACCCAACAATTCTGATTCTGAAATAAACATGAAACAAATTGATAATTGATAACAGCAGGTGAAAGTGAAAAAACCCCTCGAACTGTTTATTAACCCAGAACAAAAGAGGGGAAAAAAAAGAAAAAAGAAGGGGATGGGGGGGCGTGGGGGTGGGGTGTGTGCCCGCAGGGAACAAAATAGTGGTTAAGCCTAGAAACTTACTCTACACCTACACACCCACCCACCGAAGAACAGAAAAACCCCAAAATACAATGAATGCCGGGAGAAGGGGAATACACGGGCTGGCAACTGGTCCCCCCGGTCTCCGGGAAGTGGAAGAGGAGTCCACACAGCAGCCTGGAGCGATTCTCCGGCGCCGGTCTCCTTGACAACAGGCAAAATTGGAGAACAGAATGAGAAACCCTGTTGCTTCTTCGGCGCCGGTCCTCCTCTTTGCAGCAGGGGAGCTGCTAGTGGATCTCTGTGTCCCCTCGCTCACTGGCCTGGCTTTCCTCGGGGTTCGGACCAGCCGGGGCCGCCGGGAAGGAAGGTAGGGAGGCCAGGGGAAGGAAAAAAACCCCTAAAACAAAACCTTTTCAAGCTAGAAGGAGCGAAAAAAAACCAGCAAAGGAGTGGTGCAGTGTCGAGGGTGCACTCCCTCCCGAGCCCAGCGGAGCTGTTGGAGCAGAGCCGTTGGAGAAGAGCCGTTCAACTGACCCGCGCTCAGGATCCCGCGGCTCCGGCCTCGCCCCCGGGCCCATGGCAAAGATACCGTAACCTCGGACATTAAGCGGGCGGTTAAGGCATACAGCAGCCTCATAACATCACTCCAGGATAAAACTTAAGATGTAAAAATAAGAAAAAAAAGGCTCTCGTGATTAGGTTTTAAAAAGTGTTACTTTTATGCAGAATTATTAAAATTAATTTTAAATTTACATCATCTGTCAAGTTGAATTAATTAAATCTTTCCGGTATTAATAAGTTCACTGTGCATTTAACCTTCAGTCATTAAATGTTTACAGCTATCATAAGTACTAAGTGATCTTTAACACATTATAGGGATTGCAGGGTTGCTACTTTTAAAGTAATATGCTTACTAGAACTAGGTGACTTACTAAAAAAATGTTGTGAGGAACATCTGTAATAGTAAATATATTATTATGGGGTAATTATAGGATGTAGTACCTCGCTCTGTGCTAAGCCCTCCCTCGCTATATTTTTTTCACAGTGAAAAGACAAATAATTTGTTAATATCCTGATGAAATTGATTATAACCTGTAACTGTTACCACTGCTGCTTAGGTGAAATTTCCAGAGGCAGTGCAGGGATTTTGCATGAAGGAAGGACTTTTAATTTTTTTCAAAATTTTGACAGTCGTTCATGAACAGCAGGTGGTGCCATTGTTGGTGCAATAGAAGGGAAAGGAAATTATGCCTGAGGCATTTTAGGGGAAAAAAAACCTAGGGTCCAATGAGCACAATGTAATTGTCTATAATGAGACGGGATGAAGTATGTGGTGGGAAATGATTTAATGTCTCCAAGCAAAGACACGATAAAAATCAGAAACCCAATCTTCCACGCTGGGTGCTTAGAGATAACTATGACAAACATGTTCTTCCTACACATGCTTTTGCTTGCCTGAGAAACCCACCTTGATACACTCCTGAGCACCTCCAAAATACCCATCACAAGTCCTTTGCAAACATACAGCAGTTTCTGTTTCACTTTCAAAATGAAACCATAATATCAGATGAATCAATCTCACCTGTTTTATCAGGGGGAGTCAGAAATAAAGCAGTGCCTGGCCTCATAGGTCCTGCTGTTTCTCCTTTTTTTCCCTTTCTTTTTCCCCTAGGGGAAATAAATAATTAGTGGAAGCCTGTCTTCAATAGCTGTGATTGGAGACTGAACTTTGAACTTAATTAATCCTTAATTGACCTTAATGCATGAATTTTAATTCAGCAGTTTTGTAGATTTTTAATTTAGCAGACATAAAATCAAGAAGAAAATCTGAATGTAGAAGTTCCCACTTCCACTGTCTTTGCTCCTCCAGTCCTTGTGATGGCACGTTCCAGTTTGACAACAGCATGGAACAAAACCTGTATTTCTGGTATTGGAAAAAGTTATGGGGAGGAAAAGTAAGCAAACAGGCTTGCAGGCTTTTGTATATTGTTGTAAAAAGAAAAAAACCCCAGTTTTTCATTTTCCATTGTATATAACCTTTAAACAGGCACAGTACCACTGATTTTGGTTGCTCTGCTGGGGAACTGTAGGACTAAGCCTTAAAAAGAAAAATAATAGCCTGGCATGAAACAATAAATTACAATGTTCATTCACCTCTCTCTAACCCCAGTTTTAACTGGTGCAACACCATTGACATCAGTGGTGGTACTGCTGGGTACTGCTGACTTACCTTAAGGAAAGGAAGGAGAAAATCAAGCTTTGAATTTTTTATAACTTTCTCAATGACAAAAAAATCCAATAGATAGCTACTCTGGCTGTGTCACCGTAGACCTTGGCATAGGCTACAGACTTAAAACGTGTGCGGCTCAAGTGTATTTCACCTTCATGCATTCCAAAATAGCAATGCTACACTGACACCCAGTAAATAGGTTTTTTCTCCAACCATTAACCCACATACACTGCTTGCCTTAATGCATTTGTATCCATTTAATATTCCAGAAATTCTTGTCTCTTGTCTTTTAATCAACAGCAAAAATATTTTGAGGATTTTCTGCTACCACTGTTAATCAGCATTTAGAATGAAAGTTCTGACAGTTTATTAACAATAAAATAAATACCTATAATTGAAGGAAGCACTTTTACACAATGAATGTGTTGTTTGCATATCCAGAACTGCAAGGTGAATCATACTCTTCGGAATTCCTGTTTCTTTAAAAATCAGCTTCTAGAGTTATTATCATTCTCATGTGTAATGCAGGGCATATTAGAAAAACCAAATCTTTCACATATATGTTGGCATGATGCTACAGGAACAAAAGGCTAATAGCCCTGGATTCTGTACAAAAAATGTTTACACTTGTGTAATAAGCATGTTTTCTATTTTCAGTTTCTATATTCTGTTTTGGTTTGTATCAGAGACTGAAATAGTTCATGCCTCAAACATTGATATAAAGTTTTGCTCATTATAACAAAAACTGAAAAAAGAAGCTACAACCAAAGCCTCCTTGAAGATACCTGACTGGGACTTTGGACTGCAAGTCGAACTGCTGAGATGAGATAAAGGGAAAACCCATTCTTCAATCACCTGAAACAAACAAGTAAAGAAGGAAAAGAATGTGAGCCAAAACCAGCAGCCCTGCTAAGAATCATCTTTGGCTTGTCAGGGTGTGAGAAGCAAGTTAATGAAAGTTGGGTTTTGCTGAGTATTATATGAATTGATATTATATTATTAATTATATTATTAATTAAATACTGTAATGTTGTTAATGTTGAGATAATGAGATGTGTTGTAGAGTGGTTGGTGCTGTTGCAATGGCCTGGTTGTGGGGTTGGTTTTGCAAGGATGGGTTTGTGTGTTGTGGGGTGGGTTTATGAGTTTACATTAGATGGACTGTTGCTGGCCAGACCTTTGTGGCCCTGCAAGTTGTGGAACTTCACCCCGTGATAACCCTAGGGACCACAGTGATGAGACTAGGTCAGTGCTGAGAGGAATGACATAGGATGAGTCTATGTGAAATCAAAATGAATATGCATCAAGCTTATGCAATACCAGGGGTATAAAAGGCGGAGCCGCCATTTTGTGTTTGAGCCTGTGGTGTATGACCACGCTCCCAAGCGCTATCCCTTTTGCTTTGTAAATTTTTATTTGTTCTCAATAAAACTTTTATAACTCATTCCCATTCGGGGTCTGAGTAGTTTATAACAAGGGTAGGGGAGGCCGTAGTCCAGAGACCCATTTGCTGGGAGTAGGTTTACACAGATTTCCCCCACAACCGAGGAGGGGGGAGGAAGTTTCAGGGTGTTGTAACCACTGCTCAGGAGCAGTGAACCCATCCTCCCTTACACAAACTGGCTGTGGAACTCCCAACCCCAGGAAGGCCACATCCACAGGACATTCACATGAGAGGCAGCTGAGGGGGTGCCTTAATCCATCAAAGGCCCCCCAAAATGCCCCCCAGAGTCATTCCTGAAGCCTTGCACCACAGGACTGCACGTGATGCAACAAATGCAGAGTCTGTTGTAAGAGACAATGGCAAACTCCCCCCTCTCCCCCCCATGGAGGTGCCTGGGTTTTCCTACCTGGCCTGAGCGTGTATTAACCTATCAGATTCTATGCTTTCTGGGGGGATCTTCACCACCAAGAAGAGCAGCTGGAGAGGATCAACGGAACATCGGAGGGATCCACGGAATAATGATATTTTCCTTATTCTGTCTCTGTCACTGTCTTTCTGTCCTCCCCACGTATTTTCTATTTCTTTCTTTCTTTCTCTCTCTTTCATATTTACTATCAAATAAAACCCATACTATTGTGACTGGCATATGGTCTTGTTTGCACCTTAATTTGGGCAGAGGCATTTCTAAGAACTTTAATAACCAGATCTTGACAGTTTGGAGTTTTTCCCTCTCTCCTTTTTTTTTTTTTTTTTTTTTCCTTCTGGTTCATGGGTTGAGGAATGGGAATAAGACCGGTGGAGATATTTTTCAAGTGCACTTTTCAAAGATCATTTGAAAATACCATTACAATCAGCTCTCTATTTTACCAGATAGTCAAACACAGATCTCCTGTGGTTAGTTTGACTTTATTATTACTGTATAGGGCTCAATGCCTTACTCAGGAGATCTTGCAGAACTAATTTTGGGAAAGGGAGGATTGGGTCCCATTGTGATATAAGAGCACAAAGTCCAAGCAATTTCACAGTGGACAGCTCACCACATACATTTTTAATACGGTGTTAGGCTGATGTGTTAAAGAGAGTTAACATCAAGCAGCATGGACAATGAGTTAGGATGATCTCCTTCCTGAGATGCAGATTTCTATGTGCAGCAATAATAGAAATCTGTTCATACTGTAAAAAGTCCATGTGTGAGACATACAGTATTTTATTTATTCACCTAAAACTCCCTGTTTTATAAGTAGCCTTGTATGTTTATGACATAATTTGCTGTGTTTTAAAGATGTTAGCGTTTTTTAACAAATATTATTATTTCTTGGATTTGTAGTGTAACTGTACTGCATTGATTTCGAAAACTATGATGTAAAAGTTTATATCCTTGCATCACTGAAGATGTACAGAATATGATGGGACATGATGGGGCATGCACTACATCAGCACATAGGCACTGACATCACATAATTAACAATTCTCCTTGCTACCATATTTTTAGATCTGTTTATATGCTTACTTTTTTAAAAACACAGAAATATGTTATTAGCACTGACTCTTATTTACGTAAATTTGTTGGAGTCCACATTTTATACAGTTAAGGGAAGTACAATATAGGTTTACCCAAATTCTTTAATTACAATGCCACAAATGAAAAAGAAACAAATTAAAAAACCATAAGAGTATTTGCTGGGAATACACTCACTTTGCCGCTATTGTAAGGGTTTGCTTTAGAATTCAGCCTAATCTATGTATTTCAGAATATTAACTGTTTCACACAATCCCCTTCTGATTTTTCTTAGAATCATACACTCACAATATGCTGACTTGGAAGGGACCCATCATGATTATGGAGTCCAACTTCTGGGCCCACACAGGACACCCCAAGAATCCCATCACGGGCCTGAGAGCATTGTCCAAACACTTCTTGAACTCTGTCAGGCTTGGTGCTGTGAGTACTTCCCTGGGGAGCCTGTTCCAGTGTCCAACCACCCTGTGGGTCAAAAACTTTTTCCTGATATCCAACCTAAACCTTCCCTGACTCAGCAAGGGAAGTGACTTAAATGTTCTTGTCCCAGGTTTACTGACAATTAACAGAAAACCAACCCCCCACTAATAAATAGTATTGCCTTTTCCCCACTGTCTCTGTGCAATCCTCAAAGCTCTCCTTGCAGCATTGATCCTGAAGGATAAAGGATGAAGATTTTCAACGTATTTGAAATTTTATATAAAATTTTCATTTTATATAAAAATTATTTGTGGTTCATTTGCTGCAGTTCAACTCAGGTTAAAAAACTGTATACAAGGTATAAGGGATCTAAGAAAAGCTAGACTATTTCAGTCTTCAGCATAGACAGCTGGGCAAATAAAAAAATCAGAAATAGTTTTTCAAGGAAATGGATATTTTAAAGGCAAAGAAATCAACTTCCAAGAGCAAAATTAAAAATCCTAGGGAGGGAATGAAGAATCACATATGTGCACCTCTTCTAAAGACAAGTTAATGAAAATGTAATTGTCAAGCATTTTAAACACATTTCTATTAAACAATCAAGAGATGCCTTCCCTAGGTTTGCATAGGGACATCAGCTTAAAAATTTTTTTAGCTTTTCTTGCAGATTTTAAAAAGAGATTAAGAAATCTGGGGAGAAAATATATTCACTGATGTTTGCTAATAATCCAGAGAGTTTCTCCTACTTTAGAGAACAAAAAACCTGTTCTTCTCTAGACACTCATTCAGTCTTTTCAATTCTGTAAAGAACAGATTATGGTGGGAGATAGCTCTAAAAAATAACTCTGCTTATCTACACTTGATTTATTCTCTCTTTATGGACCACAACACAAACAATGGTAGATATTTGAAACGGATTCTGCACCTTGAGGATTCAACCTTAAAATACTCAATTAAGTTGCTTAGGAAGACAATCTTTGATTGTCCAGCATTTAATCAACGCCCAGCCTCCACTCTCCACATGAAATTATCTTCTGAAATATTACAGAAGTACAACCCTAGCTACATGTCCTTAGCAAACAGATTACTCCAAGAGGCAGGATAATATGTGCACTTCTTAAAAAATCAAAGTGATTTTACCCCCCCACCACTTGGAGGTCTCCAGAAAGCAGAGAAATAAATAGGAAAAACACATTGGCCTAAATTTTGGGGTGCTAATATTGAAAAGAGGATTTATTTCCTATCATAGAGTACACCCAAACTGATTTATTGGGCACTAAATGCCAAGGAATAAATTTTCTTGCAGGTTACCAAAGCTATTTTCAAGGAGCATTGGTTTGTGTTTTAAAGGAGGGCTAGAAACAGAGACCAACAGAGACATTGGCAGGGATGAGGAGTAGTAAATCGCTATCTGCAGGTTTGGGTAATGCCTTCTGAAGGGAATGCCCATCAGTAGCTTTTCTCTCTGGAATGAAAAGAAAGCATAAAGAAGGAAATAAAACCCCCTAGAAGAGTCCCACTGTGCCCAGATCCAATGAGGAAAAAAGATTCATTGAACCATTAGATTTCACCACATTGGTTGTCCTGCTTTTTAGAGATATTCAGGTTTCCTGCAGGCTGGGGATAAACCAGAAACATCTTTTTAGCAAAGACAAATAAAAGGTGTCAGTTTGCTAAAACTCATTCATTAGTCAACCAATCTGCTCTAATTAATCTATAAATCAGCTCTCTCTAAATACCATGAATGTATTTTTGATAGGGTGTAAAATACAAAACAGGGTAGTCAGTCCAGAACAGTGAAAAGAAAATTAATTGACTCTAATAAAGGAAAAATAGTCCAGGACCCCAGCCTAAAAGAAGTCTTCAACTAAGGCTGTCAGGGACTCCTCAGTGGTACCTGTGGCGGGTTTTTTGCTGTCCATGACACCAAGTTACAGCAGAAACAAACCAGCTTCTTGAACTGCTTCAAATGTACCAAAGCAGGCTGGCAATACTGAATATTCCTACTTTAAATAGGATGCTAAGCCTTTCATCATCTAGATACCATAAAAAATGTAGATGTGCATGAAAAAGGAAAGAGCGAGAGAAACATTTCAGAAAACTGACAGCTTTGTGAAGGATTTGTAAGCAGAAGCAAGATATATTAAAAATACCAGAGAGAGCAATATGAATAGAAACACAGAAAACCTAGTGATTAAGGTTGTTGTCAAGTAGGTATGCTCTGGAAGCAGAGATGTTTCAAATACAGCTACTGTAATGTCAGAAAGATAAACACATATCTATCTCTAGTGACTCCCTCAATGGGTTTGACAAACTTTACCACAGTCTTGCAGTCAATGAAACAATCTGTTAAGGTGGTTTCTGCAGTAGTTCCTCATTTTGGTGCTCAAAGCTGCCTTTAAGAGGTTTTCTCCCTCTTTTGTATTTAAACATACATCAGATAAGCTTGAGGCTGAGGACAGAGGATATTGCCTGAAAGGAGTGGAAGTCCTTATGTCTTTTGTAAAGCCTTTTTAAAAGGAACTCCTGTGACAGAGCCACTAGTTGAATTAAGTGGCACTGAAGAAGTAAAGCTCATTGTTCCCTGGTTCATTAATCAATTAATTAGGGTGACTTGGTCTGGAGGTGGATGGTAAGATCTGAGACTCTCAAGAACTGATGTATCTCACGCAGCATAATGGACCTACCTTCCAATGTTACTGGGATAAAGAACATTAATACAAACTGTTGACCAGCTCTGATTTTCCTCCTCATACTTACTTTGCCTGCATAAAGCAAATGTTATAAGATGATAAAATGTTTCAGTCCTTTGAAAAAATCCTGCCAAATTAGTTTTTTGTGCTAAGTGCTCACAATCTGACTGTAAGGCAATTTAAATTTTCCACTTGCCAGTGTACTGTATGAGGATGATTTCCTTTCAATTTGTCTTATATAATTTTCTTTTTTTTTCATTGATCTTTTCTTAGGAGCAGGTTCAAATGGAAGTGACTAATTTTCCACTCTGCCCTTCTGATTTTACTCATTATTGACCTTTTCCCTCTCTTAGTGTTAAATAAGTCATCTCTGTGCCAAGAACCTCTGCCCCTGTAATTATTATAACTGCTCTTCCCTGTTAGCTTACTGTTGGACAGGATTAGACACACTGGTAGCCCAGCTGTGACACAGCCAAGATAAGTTTTTGGAATTTAACTTCTCTTATTATTTTGTATCATTAATTCCACATTGTGTGGGACAGAAGAAAAGTGTCACTTTTGCTGAAAGAGATAACAGCTATTTTGATTGTGGAACTGACACAATATTCCATAAATAATTGTGTTTTCTGGGGAAAATAATCCTAGCATCCAAGCAAGTGAACATGAGGCTTCTCCCAGTTGCTTATAGACTATTTTGACTGCCTCTTCATTCTGATTAGGTGGTCTGTAACAGACTCCTGCCCTGATAACTTCCTTATTGGCCTTTCCTCTGATTCTTACTCATAAACCGTGTCATCACCATCATCAAACTCTAGATAGTCAAAACCCTCCCTAGCATACAGGGCTACCCCTGTCTTTTCACCCATCAAATCTAGTTTAAAGCAGTTTCCATGAGCCCTGCCAACTCTTTTGCAAAGATCCTTTTTCCCCTTTGAGAAAGGTGAACCCTATCAGTTGCATTCCAGCCTGGTGTCATGTAGACCAACCCATCATAAAAAAAATCCAAATTCTGCTAGTGATACCAGGCTCACATATTGACTTGCTGGCTCTTCCTGTTCCTTCCAGCATCATTCCCCTCTGGAAGGACAGAGAAGAAACTTCTCGCATTCTTGATCCCTTATCCAGTAATACCTAGGCCTTGAAATATCTCGATTGCTCTCAGACTTATTGCAACTGCATCATTGCTAACATGAAACAGGTGTAACAGATAAAAATCTGAGGACAGCACCAGGATAGGAAGCTTTCTCTTCACATCTTTAACACAGGCACCAAGGATTCAGCAGACTTCCCTAAGAAGCATATAGTAATTGCTATGCAGGAAAAAAAATAGTGATTTGGTGCAATTCCCTGTGATTATTTACCCTTCGGAGCCTTTTTGAAAGACCCATGTCTCATCATTGATGATCCTGAAGGTCTGGAAGAACTTTGGCTCATGACATGTTAAACTCACATGATCACATCCTGAATAGCAAGATTTAAATCATTTTGTGTACACACAGCTGCACTTCATGTATGCTATTCTGCTTCATTCTCCTCAAGCAGAATTAGAAACAAGTTTTTTTCAATCAAAACATTTTTGATACACTTTTTGGAGTTATTTTACCTCCCCATCTCAAACTAGGTTTTCCCTATAATCATACCAAAAACTGCTTAATTTGCACATCTTGTTTATGAAACAAGCTGTGGAGGGTTGACGCTGGCTGGGTGCCAGGTGCCCACAGTGGCTCTATCACTCCCTCTCCCACTGGGACAAGGGGGAGAATAAGATGGAGCATAACCAGCAGGGTGAGATAAGGCAGTTTTATTACAGCAAAAGAAAGAGATAAGCGGAGCTCTGTGCATGCAACAGCTAAAGGGGAAAAAAAGTCAGTCTCTACTTCCCATCAGCAGCAATGTTTGGATATTTCCTGGGAAGCAAGGCTTCAGGATACGTAACAGTTCCTCCAGAAGGCAAACACTGAAAACTCACAAATACCCCCCCACTTCCTTCTCTCTCCCTTAGCTTATATATCTGAGCTGATGTCACATGGTATGGAATATCCCTTTTGCTAATTTGGGTCAGCTGGACTGGTTGTGTCCTCTCCCAGGATTTTGCCCACTCCCATCCCCTTTGGTGGGGGAAGGAATGTTAGAGGGACAGTGCTGCTTGGCAGTAGCCAAAACGCTGGTCTCTTATCAATACCTGTCCAGCTACCAATGCAAAGCACAGCACTGTAAAGGCTGTGAACTTTACCTCGATCAGACCCAATACACAAGCTGTGAATGAGAGTTACAGGTAGTTTCCCTTTTCTTCTTCAAAGAGCAGTATGATCTAGCAATTTGGAATTTTTTGAAATGCTGATGTTCTTGTCACAAATGCATGTATTACAGCAATTAGCTTTATAGTATTTTATTATTATTTTACGTTCTGTTAAGTCATTAATTGATATTAAACAAGCAAACCCCAAACACCTGCATAACAGGCACTTTATTAACACCTGATTGATAACTTTTGACAGGATGCTATGATCTTGCAACTTAAAAGTAATTAGGTGATTTTTCTTTATTGTGTATTAAATTGTTCAATTTTTAGCTGGGAATTTTATTGTAACATTTTAGAGAACAGATTCAGTACCATGTTCAGTATTTCTCCAGAGAAGGCAATCTTTACATCTGTGAATTACAAATGTACAGAAGCACAGTGATAAATGCAATCTCAGGTCAAATCTCTGTATCCACATGTATTTTTTTGAGTCCTGGAGTCTCTGGACAGTTTTGTTGACAAAAGTGTTTTTTATCTGATCAGAAAGCAAAGGTAAGAGATGTATGGAATGGCTTTCAAAAAATAGTACTGCAAAAAAGCATCCAGTAAAATAATTTCTGGGATTTTTTAATGTAATTTTTGATACTGTTGATAGTACACTGAAAATGATCTTTCATGCCTCAGCTTCAGCTGTTTTCCAACCATAGCAGGTATTTGTATCACATCCTTTGAGCATGAGCATATAATCACATTGAGTTTGACTTGTAAATAGGTACATGAAAATTGTGTGAAATGTGCTTGTGGTGACCAGCTTTTAAACTCTATTGTTGTGAAAATACTGACCTTTTCCGACCTTCTCACGACACGTAAGTGAAAATAATTTCCTAAACAGACCAAGTGAAAAAACTGAAACAAAATAATGATAGTAGTAATAGATGGTAATATTTAGGACTTGAGAGTAATTAAATTTCTCAGTTTTCTGTGCTCAGCTGTGAGAACTGTTGCCATAATCCTAGCCATATTGCAGGAAAATAAGCAGTGGGATGCTTCTCTTCCCATTTCATAAAATAGTGACATGCTGTGTTACATCTGTGAGTGGAAGTCTTCCTTAGCCGTGTTTGGCTTCCCTTTGGTGCCAGCTCTGCAGCTTAGTTAGAATGGATTTTCATAATGGAGAGAAAACCCTCTTGTAATAACTCTGATTCACAGTTGTGAAAAGTGTGCTTTGTTTACAATGAAGCAATGCCTACGCCCCACGCATATAGACAACAACAGTCTCAGCAGCTGCAATGCACTTTAGAAATAATAAAACTGAATACATAAAACTACTTCAGTTAATGCCTCTCCACCATAATGTGCTTAACTGTAAAGGTATTTTATTGCTGTTTGCGGCAGTAAGGAGCCAAGAACCATGCCAAGCAGTGTAGAAAGCAGAAGTGTGACAGATTTTATTTTGATTCTAACTTTTATACAGAGATATATACATAATAGTGATTGGACAGTGTCGTCCCACCCCCCAGGGTGATTGGCTGTAGCCTTACAGCTCCAGTTAGCAAAACATAAGATTAGAAAGAGAGTAAAAATGTTCCAGTTTATCTTTGTTTTCCTACACGGTTCGTGAGAAGGAGAAAATTCTTAGGACTGCACGTCCACAGTATTGTATTTTTTTTTTTTTCCTTAGAATATTCTTTTCCTGGCCAAAAATTACAGTAGTATGTAATTTTCTTTAACATTAAAAAAAACCACAACCCAAACCTGACAGCAACCAACCCCTCCCTCAAAAGACCCCAGCTCAAGTTCTGTTTAGCTTTTTTCTTAATGTACCATGTACTGCAGCATATTTTACAGATACCCTACTAGTTGGCTACAGCAGTGTTAGATATTATTGCAATGTAAGGGTCTGGTATTTCAACTGTGAGATCTCCATTGTATTATATTAATACCCCTTGTCCTCTTAATTTCACATTATTGGAGGGAAAATCAATAGGAAATTGAGACTATAGACCGCTAATAATTTCATATTTTATTGTTGCTATTTCTAGTTAATCATACTATACTGGCTTGTGTTATTATGTGTTTTGTGTATCTCCTGCAAAACTGAAGCATCAGAAGAGATAACAAGATGGGAATAACTACTTATAAATATTTTCTGTGGTTAAAAAAAGAGGGAAAAACCCCCTGGTAATCCAAAGCAACTTCAAAATAGTCTAAATTATCTGTGACCACTTTTTTCTGACACTTTGGAAATTACATTTATATTACTAGATAGTTTTCCTTGGTGTTTGGTCCTTGCATTTCTCAAATGAGGGCCATGTCAAGGGTAGACCACTGGATAATTTATCTCAGACCCCAAATTTGCAGCAACAACACCCTTCAGAAGGGTGTGGAGTTACAGGAAGCCACCACTATGGTAGGCTGCAGCAGCAAAAACCCTGAGAAACAGGGAAGAAAGCAGATTACACACAATCTGAAAACAAGAAAGGTGTCCTGTTTTTTCAAGCCTATAAACCTTGACAAAACTCAAACTGTCGGGATGATGGATTTATTACAGGCCTGCAATCAGTTTCATGCGAACAACTGAACATAGTTTCTCACACTAAAAGTACTGTCTTAACTCTAATAAATAGATTCACTTGCTCTCAGCTTATGTGTCTTGCATTCACATGCCGCAGAGGGGATCGTCTGGGATGTCCTAAAATCTGGATGATTGTTCTACTAGAGGTCAAGTGAATGTATTTGAGACTACACATGATCTCCTGACATTGGTAAGGATGGTCTGAAATGAGGGGTCAGTCTTGTCTGTGGCAGCTGGAGGAGGAAGAGACCAGTGGAACCTGCTGCAGGTGCCCAGAGCAAGTTCAGTGCTCATGTTCAAGGCGCTTCCTTAACACATCTGAAAGAATTAGAAGGATAAGAGCAAAATGCACACAGCTTTCCTTGTTAAATACATTTCTGTAGGTTTATGATGCATGGGAAGTGTTTGTCCTGTGTAACATAAAGCATCTCTGGCAGTCCTGTAGTGTTATACCAATGATGTTGCTGTCGATGACTACAAAATTTAGGCTTTTTGATCCTGTCGTCTTCTCTGGGAGGAGGATTGTTTTTCAGTGAGACAATGTCGCTTTGCATGAGCTGTGGATGGGTGCCTGTCCCTATATGTTCATACTTATATGCACTTACTTATCCCCTCTTTGCACCAGGGGATACAACATCTCTCTTAAAACCTACTGTGCATTGTATGTAATTTTGATTCAAATTGGGGATGGCTTTTTCAAAATGTTTTCCTTAATAGTCATCCGCATTTCAAAGGATTGGCAAATGCTGTTAGAAAAGCCTGGAAACAAAATATTTTGAATATTTCTGTCACTCTGATCTATGGTGTAAGAGACGGTCCGAAGATCCCTCATCTGTCTCACAATCATTGGCGGGGATAAAGACTGAAAGACCCTAAAACTCCTAAGGGGAACGGGCACAGGAGTCCTGGCCAGGCTGAAAGGAGGGGAACGCTTGCCAAGAGTCTGCAGGCGTGCACGTTGAACAGGTTGTTCCAGTGCTGTTCCTTGCTGCCCAGGTGGGAAGGGCTGCACTGGAGCGGGAAGGAAGGTTTCGTACCCAGATCTGTACAGACTCTGTACCTGAACACTATGGGACTTACTCCCCTACCTTTTTTGTGCCCAGACCCGCCAAGACTTTGCACCGTTACCCCAACACAATGGGTCTTATTCCCCTACCGCCTTGGCTAGTTGCCCCC
>VZTG01001360.1:57535-75977 GCA_013397845.1 Melanocharis versteri | reverse complement strand
AGACATAACCGGTGTTGTGGGAACAGGATTGGGAATTTTGAATAATGAATAAATTGGCTGCAACAACTAGAGACTTGACTAAATTACAACAACCACTGCAGTCGTCACTATTAGCTTTGGGAGCTCATCAGTGGTTGTAATCAAACATATTACCAAATTGGGAAAAGGTAAATGTGAATGGCCACAAACTGATAATTGATACACTCAGTGCTACACAAAATAATATCTCCTTGGCTCTCAGCTGCATCCAAGCTCAGCTGTGGATGCAGTCAGTTGCTGCCTCAATTATAAAAGAAGACAAAGAAGGCACTTTTCCCACTGAATTTCAGAAAATAATTTGGGACAGTGCCACTGATTTTGAAAGAAAATTTCAATCCTGGTAGAACTTGGTGAATTTTACCTATAACCCTACAACAAACACAGCCACAGCTTTTGTACTGACCATACGCAATGCTTCAGGGTATTCAATATTCCCTATCATTGCATTAGGGCTGAATCATGATGGAGCTGTTCTCTGTCCTTTCCAGCATAGAGAATGGGCCCGTCAAATTGATAAGAAATGGCAAACTATTAATTTGGAAGTTTGTATTGTCCGAGAACTACAAGGGGTCATCTGTGAAAGTAATGCAATTAGAGCTCAATGGAGCCTTTCATTTGGCTTATTTTTCAGATGAGTACAGGTTTTGTAGAAAAGGTTTTGAATAGAAAATTCCAGATTTCCTCCTACCCTTTCCTATTCTTTGGGGATTGAATACCCTGATAGAGAAATGTGATGATAAAAGGAAATAGAGAGATGGGGTAACTGAAGGAGAGGTAAGGTTGAGAGGTGATTCGATTTGGGAGAAGAGAAACTACATAGAGGAGGTGAAACCAAAAGGGAGAAAATGATTGATGAAAAGAGAGGAGAGATCCTATGATGTGATCTTTCTAGTGATAAACAGAGAGATACACCTTTTCTTGAGAGCAATAGATTCTCAGAAGATATTTATGTGGGATGTTACTGTTGAGACAGTTTTTAATTATTAAAAAAAAGAAAATAATTGGTATATGACCATTGCCATTTATATCTTGGCAGAGCAATAGTGAAACCATCAGTGAAGTTTCTCCTAAGCTGTAACACTTTGAGGCCCTTAACTTCTCTCAGTCCTGACTTCAGTATCTTCAGTTGGTGAGGATTTTTTTTCATGAAAAATATTAAAACTGGATCAAACCACATGGTGAATGCTCTGAGTTATGTGCAGCAATGACTTACCATACTGTAAATAACTGTAAATGTGCCATTGCCCTTCAGGCAGATGTTAAACTAGAGAAATATCTACTATTAAAGAAAGTTTTCTCGAGGCATGTCTTGCTGCTGAAGGACTCTACCTTCTAGCAAACCACCAGCAGCTGTGCTGGTGTAATTCTTGATGTCTGTGTCTCACCTGTGTGGTTCATGGGATGCTGCTGAGGAGTTAAAGATTGCACCTTGGGAAGGGGACGTACTCATTTTGCTCTTGCTGTCATCAGAAATACTTTCTCTACTTGGAATGAGGACCTTAAAATATGGTGGTTTTGACACTGTGACAAAGACATAAGAGCTTTTCATGCGCTTTGGAGGATAATTTTGAATAGAGGAAAAAGAGAAACTGATGATGGGAGAGAAATGCCTGGAATAAATGCTTAATTCTAACACACGTTCGGTCAAATCCTGATCAATCAAGGCTTGTACTGGGGAAAGAGGGCAGTTGTTTTATTCTTGATCTAGTATATTTAGTGGCATCTATTTTACAAAAGAATTCCTCATTCCTTTATGGGAACAAACATCTCTTAGCTGCAGAAAGACTTCCCCCGCTAAATGTATTTTTACCTGAAATCCTGATCTGATACATGAAACTGTGGTGCAGTAGCATTAGCTGTAAGCTTCAGTAGAAAATTAATGTCCTTCAATTCAAAAGGGTTTTTAAATATTAAGAAACTATATTTAAGTAATCTGAGTGTATGATTTTTACCACTTCAAGCATCATCCCTCAGATATTCTTGGCTCTTTTTTTTGCACATAAATGATTATTCATCACTTCAGTACATTATAATAACCCCTGGATAATTCAGGGCTCCATTAATCTGGGCATTGTGCATGGAAAAAAAGAGGAGGAGAAAAGAAGAGGAAAAACCCCAGCCCACATTCTTGAGATCATACCACATAGATGTGACGACCCTACATGAAATAAACCTGAATAAAAGGTTTAAATTAATTCTTATTTATAATAGGTCACATTTTTAAGTCATTTTCTCTTTATCTCAGCAAACTTCAATTGAAGCCAGTAAGAACTTGACCTGACAAGAAGAGTCTTTTTGTGTGGTTTACCACTGTCTTATCTGAACACGTGATGAATAGCAAAGAACTGAACTTGGTATTACTTACATCAGGAAGATATTATTTGTCCTGCTTTCAAGGAGAACTAGAAACAGACTATTGAAATGATCTACCTAAGAACATGGAGTATTTTGTAGCAGATAGAGAAATAAAATATTTGACTCCCTGTCATTTGCATTAGGAATCCAAATTTTCCTCCACTGCAGGCTTGGCTAATTTTAAAGGTTTTATTTACATAGACAAAAGAGATGGTAGTCTCAGCCACCAAGCCATTGAAGTGGCATCTCAGAAGGAAAGATTTTACTGCTGTGCATTTTTCTTTGCTTATTCTGCCCTCATCATGCTATGCCCCAAACACTATGTTACTTTCATAAATGGGTCCCTACTCTTTCAGGCCAAAAGCACACAAAAAGTACTTGAGGAAATTAACAAAGAAGTATAACTATCCCTTTGATATTCTATAGATATTTGCCATATTTAATTGTTGCACAGACACCCCAAAAGTGGCCAACACTGAAAATCAAAATCATTGCCCATGGATATTAAATTGCTGTCTCCCAGTCAGTCAGGGTTCATGATGAATTTTGCCAGTTTATGAGGAAAGCAAAACAAAACAAACCATGAAATTTTGGTATTTAAATTGAAAGCAGAGCAGGTTTTGTGCAGAATGCAAACTTGCTACCAAAGAGTAGGGTAAATAATGAGAAATATAACATCACTTATGTAAACGATGCATACACAAATATATGCTTTAAAAGAAACCAATACATAAAACCCCCTCACCTAATTGGATAATGTAATAGAATAAAAGGAAAAGCAGAGGATAAGAAGAGAAGGATCAGAAAATAAGGTACCATTCCTTTCTGAATTTTCTGAGACAGATTGTCCAAGGAAAATTAACTCATCCCAGTTTCTAGAGGTGTAAGAGACGGTCCGAAGATCCCTCATCTGTCTCACGATCATCTGTCTCGGGGGTTTTTAGGGTCTTTCAGTCTCTGTCTCACCAACGATGGCAGGGACTGGGAGACCCTAAAACTCCTAAGGGGAACAGGCACAGGAATCCTGGCCAGGCTGAAAGGAGGGGAATGCTTGCCAAGAATTTGCAGGCATGTACGCTGAACAGGTTGTTCTAGTGCTGATCCTTGCTGCCCAGGCAGGGGGGAACGGCACTGGAGCGAGCTGTGCCTAGACCCTGCACTGTTATCGCTTCTCCACCTTTTGGCTAGTTGCCCGCTGCTTCTCCCCCTTTTGGCTAGTTGCCCCCCACTTTTGAAAAGACTATAAAAAGACTTTCTGAAGAGACCCCCTTTGAGATCTCCCCACGGAAGAAGACGGACCACGAGGATCCCGACTCGCTGTTGGTAGCTATTAACCCCCCCCTCTTTCTCTCTCTATCCTTTGTTTCCTTATATCTCTCCCCCTCTTCTATCGCATAATCGTGTTGTTGGCACTCAATAAAAGTGCATTGTTTTGATTAAGCATAAAACTTTTCCCCGTTTGTGTTTTCTTTTGCACTCTGAGATCAGGATAACGAACCATCACGACCCCCGCTCGTGTTAGCGGATTGTGACAAGAGGGAACCTCCAAATTGCAGAAGAATTTTCCTGAGAGAGCCTTGTTATAAATTATCTCAAAATTGAAAATAATTTAGATCTTTCAATCTACTGAAATACTTACAAAACTTAGAGTTAAAATGTATTTAAAAATTTAAATAAAGCATTTCATTTATTTCTCCATCCGTGCAGAACTGAATTATTTGGTTTCAAACAAGATTAAACCAGGTATTAATGCTGAATGAATAATTCACAATTAATATTTTATTCAATGAAATTAGCTTGTTTTGTTTCTTGTGGAATATTTTCTCTCTCTCTTTTTTATAACTTGATTTGGTGTGACATCCTCACTAGTATTTCAGCAAAGTTTATTGCCTTCTGTCCTCGAAGTGCTCAAACATTATTGTCTCTTTATTCTCATGGTTTAATGTTTACATTCTTTGTGACTGGGCAGATTTGTCTCATGGCATTGTGCAAATTGCCTGAATAGAGCAGTGCATGGACTTTTCTTGCATCAATACACAGCTAAGGATTTACCCTTCATTTCCTTAAAATATTTGTGCACACAGGTGTGGCATTCACCTTTTGTAGATACTCATGCAAATAAAATATTATTGAATGAGTGTTTTTGAAAAACAAACACATGCAGAGCAGTTAATGATGGTTGTAGTAAATTCTCTAAACAATTTGCATCAGGCTTTCTTGAGTTTTCACTTTATAAACTTTCTTATATCAAAAGTCTTCTCAAATGTTTATGAGCAGTACAAATATTTTCTTAGGTCAAACTGTCTGTTCTTTTCAACATAACAGCTATACTGCTTTTATTGTTACTAGCCTGTACGTAAGAGTCTCTTGTTTTCAAGGTCATTCCCGGAACACAAATATTCACACTACTGTGTGAAAAAAACAGGGGAGAAAAATGTGTTAATTCATTTGCTATGCACATTAAATTTACATGTGAAAGATATTGGTCACGGACAAACAAGGTTGAAACACACTGGTCAGTCACAATACATGTCAAGTAATCTTTATAATGATCATGGAAAGATTTTGCTTTTTTTAAAAAACTATAGGGCTTCTTTTTGCCTCTCTATTTTCCTGGCTAAAACACTTGCAGAGAAATACTATGAGTTCTGTGTTTCTTATGTAAACTCTCCTGGATTATGGCTCATTTTTCATCTTGTTTGATGAGCTGCAGAAGAAGTCTTGGAAGACAATGAAGCTCTGATTCACCTCTCATGAAATGTGATGTGGGTTGCCTGTTTACTTTCCTGAAAGCTAAAGACAGAGAGAGGTCCATTTTAATTTATATATTTTGTTTTAGTACTTATCTTCCTTTTGTCAAAAGTTCAAGGTCATTACTTGTACCCACAGTCAAATCCCACCATGAAATGCACAAACTATATAATATCAGCAGGACTGAAGCTTCCTTTTTCAGCCAAATAATCCCACAATTCTGTTTCTCTGAGCATATAGAGAGGCAGATCTAATTTGAGATGTTTGTCTCGTTTAAAAAATACACATCATATTGTTTCACTTTGTCCCTTTCCTCTCAGAAGTTATTCTGTAACCTGATGCTACCCTATGAAGGACACGTAAGTTGTGTGAAAAATAAATTATTTTGTTTTGAAATTGCTTCCTGTTTTTATTTTTAATTTCAATATACTCTGGATTCATATAACATCAACCTTTTTTTTCGAGTGTTGGGGTGGAGCTACTTCTATATTTGAGCATTCTAAACTATTCTCTATCTGGGATGTTTTTTCTGAGGAATAAGAGTTTCTTCTGAGTATTCATTAAGACATTCCCAGCAAAACTGGCTCCTGAATAGAAATTAATCAAACATCAAAATATGCAAAACTTATGGTGCAAAAACTGCCTTTTTTTAAGCAAATGCAGACATATGGTGACAGAGTATATTGTGCAATCTTGCTCAAATGTCACCATTTTCCCACAAAATTCTGCAAAATGAAAGGACGAGTCTGGCCCAATTCAATTAGAGCAGCTCATTTCCACCCTGTTGTACCATCTGAAATGTCCCCCAAACAGGAGTCAAGCACTACTTGGAGCCACCAACTTGTGTCTTCTGAATTCCTAGGTCTCCTCTGACTGAACCCTTACACACTGTTGAAGTCTTAAATTATTTGTCAGTGGCATCTTCAAAAGTGACTAGCTCTGTTGCCTGCTGAAGAAGGGATCTGTTCAATCACTAAGAGAAATACTTTGTCTACTAGTATTTGTGTCCTTTTTTTCCTGGTGTTGGAATTATGATTTGTGGCATTTCATCAATCTCTTTGATATATCAGTCTGTGAGATTATTGCATTCAACTGTGATTCAGTAACAGAGTAATAGACTTATTTCAGAACTTCTTATTCCCCCAGAAGTTATATTAAGTTTAAACAATTATGGGGAGGGGGTAGTGGGGGAAACATCCTGAGAACTAGAACATTTAAGACTGCTCCAAAGATCTATCTTTAGTTTGCATGTTAGGCTGAGAATGACATTTTCCACTGCCAAAGTTGTTGGGATTGCAGCTCAGAGTCTAAAGCAAATTAAAACCTTATTTCTGACTGGTAATTAATATTGTGTGGGATAGGTATTTAAGGTTTCGGTCCAAACATTAGGAAAATCTGTTGCCAATATACATTTTTAATAGCGTATCCAGTTGTTCTTCATTATTTAAATTGAGTAGGTAATACTTGGGTCCTGCTTCAGAAGAATAATTCTGTGCATGACAAAAAAACCCTGTGTTTCAGATATTATCTATATGGCTAAATATGTTTTTTAGAAGGTTAGGCTGAGAATCACACTTTCACTTCTATTTGTATAAATTTAAACTTACTGAAATTATAATGGCGTAAGAGAAATCAGAAATGGTTCCCCAAAGATCTCAACTAAATGCAAAATCTGGGCTTTAATGTATGTCGTTAAGTAACACCATGCAAGTCTTTGGAATATGTGGATGCATTGAATATATTTCTTTGGAAAAGCTGTTAGGATTTTTGATGTTTGGGTCAGTTAGATTCAATGTGCTGAAACAGGTTAACCAAATGGTATGGAATCAGAATCAGTCTTTAAATAAGGTACAGAAAGTGAACACACGGTCAATAAAATGGGAAGAGACAAGAAAATTGAATTCTGAATGTGTAGAATGCCAGCAAACAATGTAGGAAAAAAGTACTTTAAAAAGACTTTTTAAAAACTGTTTCACTAACTCCTAGTTTACTTGTTTTTCATGCATGTGGAACTATAATTTTCTAAATTCCAGAAGCCAATATAGGATCTGAAAGTCAAAATGGATTCTGCTCTTCTCCTGCACTGTCTCCAGAAATGAAGATGTTGTAAACTATATTTACACGGCCACATAGCTCAGTCAGTGGGATTTCTGCCTCCAACTCAATATGAATCAAATTTATGCTGTGATACTGCATGAGTTTGTGTAAATCAGTCTGAGCTGAGCATTAACGTTTCATTTCCATGCATGACAAATAAAAATGCTGAATTTGTGTAGAAAGCTCAGCAGTCTGTGGCAGAGCAGTGGGAATTTTCATCCATAAGCCTGGGCAGATTTTTTGTTTAAGATTTGATATAGAATAAGTGAGTGTGCACATAAACCCCATATTCCACTTATAAAGTCAGTTGTCAGAATAATGCAACACTCTACAGGAATTACAAAGAGATTTGAAATCCATCACTGCAAACACTAGAAAAATAGATCTATTAATAAACGAGACAGAAAAGGTAAATCAGTGATGAACTGTAAAATAGTTGAGTAGGTGAATTGTATTTTTAAATATGTTCTAACTTAGAAGGATGTGAAGAAAAGATATAGATAACTTGGAAGTCATGAAGAGCTGAAAAACTTGCAGATTAAACTATTATAAATAACAGGTGGAGGAACAGCTGGAAAAATATTTAGTTTTGAACCAATAAGCTTTTGGATTATCAATACTCTTAGTTTTAGAAGGAACATTGCAGGTGTAACAAAAAAAGAAAATGTAAAATAGGTTTGATGAGGGTAAGGGTGAAGAAAATTTACTGGTTACTAAACATGGGAAAGAATAAAATAGAGGTTGACTTTTGAACATGCTCAGAATTTCTTATTAGTGTATAAAAAATAAAAGTATTTAGCATTGGGAACACGAAATGGAATAAAAGATATCAGAGCTGCCTTAAATGCACGTCTAGTGTTGAGAAGAGCTGTCACCTCTGCAACCATGAAAGTGAATCTGCTAATAGTGGTCATTAAGAACTCTCTGCTGCTGGTTTGATTATTTTTCATGAAAAATGGACTTTATTGCTGTCTTGGTTTGAAAAGACAGGAGTCTGCTAAGGAAGGCAGGAGCCTCCCTTGGAAGAGGAAATGCACCCCCCTTCCCTCCAAATTAATATAATTCTGAAATTAAGGAGCTTTTTGAGAAAAAAGAGTAACAGTTCTTTATTAATATGAACAACAACAGTAACCACTGACAGAGTCAGAATACAACCTGACACCCTGTTCAGGGTGGTGGTAGCAGTCCAGATGAAATGGTTCTCTGAAGCGCTGATCAGGTAGAAAGAAAGGTCCTGATGGTCCAGTGAAAGCTCTTGTCCTCTGGAGATCCAGGAGGCTGGAGCTACTCTACAGTCCCAGAATCCAGCTTATATTCAGGTGGGAATGCTTGGCTCCTCCCCCCTGGGTGGAGCCTCTTAGAATGGGATGAGATAACTCATGAGTCTTGTGGTGGGTTCTTAATGGCCCATTAGCAGAGATAATAGGTCCCCGGATAGCAGGAGATAACAGTGCCCCAGCTGTTTTAACGGCTGTGGAGGTAATAGAATAAACCTATTTTTAACCTAGGACAATTGCCTGTGCTGCAATGTTTTTGATGTTGTTCGTAGGCATACATGTTCTGGATTAAAAACATGTGGCTAGCTTGGGAATATTTCTCCTGGATATAAGCTTAAACAATATTGGCAGCCAAAGTATAAACGTAATCTCTTTTCTGGGGTTTGTGGGTTTTGCAGACTCTTCCATACCTCAGTTTTAGCTCATCAGATTCACACAAGCACCATGTTTATCCACTCTCCATACTAGGAACTTTATTAATTGGTCTAGAAAGTGGCAGTTTCTCAGGAGTGGGAATAATCGGAAAGTTGATGGTGGGAAGGGAGGGGTTTGTTCTTTAAATCATTATACAGTTTTAAAAGGCTCAGTTGATTGCAATTCAGTCTGCCTTAAAGAGAAAGAATATCATTATCCACACTGAAGACAAATTCATTTGAAATATCTGAATGACACAAGATGGAGCTGCTAATGACTGTCTAACTTCAACTAAGCAAACAATAAAGACATTTATAACAACTCTGATGAAACTGACAAATACCACTGGTGATTGGAAGACACTTAAGAAACTGAACGAACTAACAATATACCATAGACTGATCTCATTTTGTGTTTTTTTCATATTGATTATGCTATGATTTTTGCCTCTTGATTTGATGTCCCTAGTTCCTCAGTCTCAGGCTGTCTGCTGCAATCCAGATCATATAACAAACTGAAAGAAAAAATGCTTCCAGCCAAAGTGGCTATTTAGATCAAATCTGAACAGAATTGTTTTGATTGTTGCTAAATTTCCACTAACATGAGTGGTGTCATCTAGATATGATGATAATCTACCTCTGCTAAATGCAAAGAATAATTTTGTTGCAGTTTCAAGCAACGGTACAGTTTCAAATTTAGAACAGGCAATGTAAAGGTTGGCAAGGTATGATCAATGCATTGGGCTTTTTACATCCCTGTACTAGTCTGAACGCAAACTAGCGGGAGATTCCAAGTCGTAGGTACAATTTAATAAAATTAAAATAAAGGCAGAAAACACTGGCTTAAACTGACAGAGTCAGGACATGACCTGACACCCTTTTGGTCAAGGTGGTGGTAGCAGTCCAATTAAATGGTGGCTGCAGCCCTGTGGAAGTGATAGATGGGGTTGTGTTGAAGCGGTGATCCTGTAGAAGGGTCTGGTCTCGCTGTGAAGGTCCAGTGGTGGTTTTGTGGCTCTTGTCCTCTGAGAATCCAGTAGGTAAGGCAGCTTGTGGTGTTCCAAACTTCAGATTATATCCAGGTAGGAATGCTTGGTTCCTCACCCCATTTCACAATGGGATGATGTAATTTTATGAGTCATGCAGAGAGAATTGACAGCCCATTAGCAGAAGATAGCCCCTGGAGGGAGTTATCAGGGCTGAGTCATGAAGGAGATATGTAACACTGCCCCACCTGTTTTTAGCAGCTTATGAAGGCGGTGATAGAATACATACTTTTGGTTGCATCCTACATTGTAACCTAAGACAACCCCCAGCATGGGACATACCATATTGGTGAGGATTGTATGAGTTCATGAGTTGGAAGACATAAACTCTTTGATATTGTTGTAGCCAGTGCAGGCACTTCATTCAAACTATGAAAGAAAATGCATTTGACTTCTGTGATGTCAGATGTACCCCAGATGGTGCCTTGACTCTCCCTGCGGCATTATTTGAATGGGAACAGCTTTCAGTAAGAAGGCTTATTAAGAACGGAGTCAAATCCACAGTAGGATTGATTGACGGATTGACAGAAGTCAGTTAAAAGTTGCTGCTGCTGATGATAGTAGAGCATGGTGTGACTATAGTAGGGGTATTAATGCATATATAGGTTTATACAAAATAAGAAACTTGTCACTTTCTGATGTCTTAATTTGTAACAGGTGTAGTTGTAAACCGTAGATTTCTTACGCACATGTTTTCTCATGCACAAATAATAATCTCAGTGGTGGTTTTGTGGATAGTCATGGTTGGAAAGCATCTTCCTGTAATCTTCTTGTTGCCTTTTTCCCAACCTGGAAATGAAACTCGAGATAATTTTAGTAAGGAGGTAATATAAGAGTGGATCTTTATTTGAAGGCCTTCAGGGGCAGATACAGAAAGACAAAAGCCACAAAAGCCCACCCTCACAGAGATGAGTACATTTTTATAGGTTTTAGGAAATTAACATAATTGATAGAAAGCACCAATTAGGAGGACAGCTGGTGATGCAATTCCCCCTCAGGTCAAGCCCCTTCTCTGGAGTCATCCCCCCTCAGCACTAGCTGTGCTCTGTCCATGAAATGTATCTTGAAGACTTGTTCTCAACCTTGGTTCCCAGGAAGAATCAAGATAGCACTGGGGCCCTGTACCTCCCAGGGCTTAGAGCTCTGGAATTTGTTTTGTCTTTCTGCCTAGGGAAAGGCCATGGAAAATTAATGGGATAGCTAGCCACTAATACAATAGGCTACAGAGTTACAAATATATGTGTGAAGAATACAGGGAACATATAAAAGAAAAAAAGGCAAAACCTAAACGGCATCATTACTGATAATATAGGTGAAAAAAATTGTACAGAGGATTTTATTTTAAACATTAGGTTCTGAGTCTTATAATGAATACTCATGTACAGAATTGCCTCCTGATTTTGCACTGTTTACATGATTATGTTTACCTTACTAAACATGGGCACACAATTGATCTTCTTAACTTTCACAGCAGGATGACATGCTTGCTTTTCATAGGAACACTTCAGCTGGTGACAAAGGACTGAGACCAGGGATTCTATTATTAGGAGTTACCGTATTTCATTAATACACTCTCCTCACTCCTGACTATGACAGCAATAAATACATAATGTATCTTCTTTTTCTTTTCTTTTTATCTTTATAAATACTTTTCAAAATTCATTTCAGCAAAGAACACTGTCTACTAGACACGAGGTCTGGTATACTCTCCCGTGTTCCAATGATTAAAGCTTCTGTCCACTTTGCTAGAGGATTGAGGTATGATGATTTAGAGAGTATGTTATATGATTTGACCTGCATTTTCAAATATATACTCAGATATGATACAAGCAAAAATACTTTCTTTCCATTAATCCATTCTCTCTCCATCACATTCCTGTCTTTCTCATTGTCTGGATGAGGAGTTCTCAGAGAACCACAAGCAGAGTATGGGTTCCCATCACATCGCCATTGAGCAGCAGATGGATGTTGTGGTGATTCAAAGATCACTTATGTTACCTCAGCAGGCTCAGGCAGTGTTCTTGAGGCATTTCTCTCTCCTTTCACTTAGGGTGAGAAACTGTGTTCCTCCCAAGATCCCTGTCTCTACTTACTTGAATTAAGTTAATCCCTGTATCCTCCTTGGCTCCTTCCACACAGAGCTGTGTCCCAGAACCTTCTCTGCTGCGAGGTTCCTCATTGGCTCCTTGTTGCCCCTCTCTTCTCCCTGTTGTTGTTATTGGTTTATGTACTGTCAGTCTGCCTGTGTGCTGTATCTCAGTTGGCTTGTTCATGGCTATTCCCTCCCCTCTCCCAGGGGGATAAAACCCCGTGTAACTCCCAGCTCCGGGCTCTTCATCCCCCCCCCCGGTTCCTCGCTCCCAGTCCTGGGGAAATAAACTGCTCCTGTTCACCGTCAAAGGGTCAGTCTGCCTCTCATTCCTCTCCTGCGCCTGTAACATCGGTGGGCTAGCTGGGTCCCGAGTGAGAGCCCCGGCAGTCCTCCCGCCTTGGAACCAAGTCAGCTGCTCTCTGCACCGGCGGCAGGAAGGTCGCGTGCACTGCTCCGCCCGGCTGAACGAGGCACCCCCCGGGAGGGTGGCTGGACATGCGGCGTGGCGGCAAGTGGTGCCCTGTGTGAGGAAAGAAGATCTGCGCCCTGCCGCTTGTGTTTCGGAGTTTTGGTGAGCGTCCCGAGATTGATCGCAATCTTGGAGTTACACCCTGGACTTGGTTCCCCTCCTGCCTGCGGACGCCGCTTGCCCTCGCGTGCAGCTGCCCAGGAGTGTGGTTGGCAAACCAATGCCGGTGCGCCTGATTGCATTGGACCGGCCGCAGAGGAGAGGATCCCCCACCAGCTTTTTCGTTCGTGATCAGCCTAGCTTTGGGGTGAGTAGGCAAGGGCCCCCCCAAGCGAGGTTTTTTGGCTTTCCCCGCCGTAAGAGGGAGGCAACCCTGGCCGAGTGACAGGGGTGGGTGAAATCATGGGTTTTATTTGATTTTCTTGTTTTGCCCTGGTGGGTTTTGAGGGCTTTGGGTTGGGAAATGGGTAACAAGGTAGCCCCAGCCCAAAGGGAGGTGTATATCTGAGTTGAAGCAGCTCTTGTTCGCAGTAAAGTTAAATTCTCCAGGGAGACCCTCAAGCGGTTTATTGGGTGGATTTTCTGTCAGTTCCCTCATACTACCCCGGGTGAGATCTCTCGGTTAACATTCTGGCAAGGGGTAGATGAAAGAATTAAGAGACTTTACGTCTCAGGGTACGGGTCTGTGGCGCTGTACATCCCCTTGTGTGAGATCCTTATGGAAATCCACCAAAGGACCCCTGGAGAATCCCCCAGTTCTCCTTCCTCCGGTGTCCCCAAACCCTCCACCCCTACAGGAGGCTGCACCAAGGAGGCAGCCCGTCCCAAAGAGGCGGGGGGGAGCTTCTGACCCTCAGGCCCCTCGGCTGTGTCCGCCTACCCTTCTCGGGCTGGTCAGAGCTCAGCTGGTGCGACTCCTTCCCTAAACCCCTTTTCCTCCCCTGCTTCCCCAGTTTGTCCCCCAGTTTATTCGGGTTACGCAGGTGGTTCTCCCTTTGTTTCTCCTGTTCCCTTTTCCCCATCCCTAAATCCTTTTGTGGCTCCACAAAATGGCGCTGGCCACATGGCAGCCACTGCAGGAGAGAGCTGCCCCCCTTTGTCTGGGTTTCCCGCCGCTGCCTTGCACCGCCCCTTCCCTCCCCCCTCGTGTCCCTCAAACCCCTTTGTCGCATCTCCTCCCCCTGCGTTAGAGCCACCCCTTGTGTCGGGGGTTGTACCCAAGTCGGGTCCCTCCCCTTGCGTTGGGTCCCTCCCCCTTCCCGGGACTACTACTCCCATGAACCCCTACACCGGAAACTCTGCCCTCCCCTCCAGTTCCCATGGTCCCCCTTCCAGTTCCCGCGTCTGGGAACCCGGAAGTGAGGAGGTCCAAGGCTGGATGCCAGGCAGAGCCGAGGTGGCTGCTGCGCCAGTTACCTTTACTCGGGCTGGCAACCCCAGGTGGGAGGCTTTCCCTTATCCCCATGTTAAGGATATCTGCAAGGCAGCAAAAGAGATTGGGAGAGACTCACCGTACTTTCAGAGCATGCTTCAGGCCACCTTTACCACAAATGTGCTTGTGCCTGCAGATATCAGGAACATAGTGTCCTGCCTACTTCCCCCTACTGACTACTTGGTATGGGAGGGGGTATGGAAGAGGGCACTGAGGGATCTGATGGGTACATACCAATCAGACACTCAGCGGGCCAATTTGGCCCTAGACCAGCTTAGCGGTGAAGGAGCCTAGTTCAAACCTGAGGATCAGGTGGCAGCACTTCCCCCAGAAGTGTTGAATGACATTAAACAGGCAGCACAGTGCATCCTGTCCCTAATACCAACATCCCCCACCCCCCTGGTCTCTTTTTCCCAGGTTTTCCAAAAACCTAATGAGCCCTTTTCTGTTTTTGTGGATCGCCTGCGGGAGGCGATCAAGAGGCAAATAGAAAATCCTCAACTGCACGAGGAACTATTAAGGAAACTGGCAGTTTTTAATGCAAATGCTGCGTGTAAAGCAGTGCTTAATACTTTGCCTATTGATCCTCCTCCCACGCTACAGCTGATGACAGAGGCTTGATTACAACATTTAACCATGAACCCAGATGCACAAAAACTGGGAGGGAGGGGACTGGTGGGAATGGTGGAGGGCAGAGGGAGAGGAAGATCAAATGTGCAGTGTTTCCATTGCAGAAAGTGGGGGCATTGGGCTAAAGACTGCTGAGTGCCTGCCCCAGTAACACCTGTTTCTGAGCTTTCCATTTCAGAAACTGCCGCCCAGGACTGCTGCCCTCCAAACTCCCAGCAACACCATCATGGAAAGTAAGGACTCAGTGTGGAGCGGTGCCGTGCGGGGACAGAAATGCTATTGCCGCACTGGACTTGACCTTACTAGATAAGACTTTACCTACTGGACAGGACGTTAGAAGCAGCAAACAAGTGTACTCAGGTGGTAAGATGGCAGAGACCAGCGTTTGGAAGCTCGGAAAACCAGTGCCTATTCCGCTGTCGGCTTCCAAGTGGTTCAAGAACACCAGAGCTATCCTGGTTCCTGCTGAAACCACTTGCAAGTTGCCCCCCCAGTTGCAATTTTTCATCTGTGAGCTTGCTGCTGGGAGCCCACCAGGGATACAGGTCCTTCCCTCCATTCAGAGAAGCGATGAGGAGGGAGGTCTGTTATTCCTGGTGAAAGTTACCCTTGTTCCTCTTTTTTTTCATAAAGGCACAGTCATGGCACAGGGGATTGTCATCCCAGAACGTCATCTCGAGCCAGACCAATCACAGCAGGTCTTCTGGGTGGAGGTGATGGGGCCAAACTAACCGACCATCACTTGCAATCTGTGTCATGGGGGAAAGGTAGTCCCCCTACCAGGTATGGTAGACACTGGGGCTGATGTCACCGTTATATCCCGCAGGGATTGGCCTCAGTATTGGGGACTATAGCTAGTGGCCGGGACTGTCTCCGGAATTGGAGGGAGAGCGGTTGCCTTAGAGAACACCGAAAACATCTTAATTGAGGGACCAGGCAGAAATTTAGCCACCGTCAGGCCATTTGTCATTGATGCAGGGCTAACTTTGTGGGGCAGACACCCTGTCACAATGGGGGACCAGGGTGGAAATACCACCATCCCAAAACGTTGTGGGGCTAACCACCCTAGAGAGTGACCTTCCACGCCAAAATTGGCAGACCAACAAACCAGTGTGGGTGGATCCATGGCCGCTTTTGGCCGAGAAATCAAGCGCTCTCGAGTCCTTCGTGGAGGAGCAGCTTTCCAAGGGACATATTGTGCCATCTACTAGCCCTTGGAACTCCTCCATCTTCATCCTCCCAAAACCTGGGTGAAGAGGGTGGAGGCTCCTCCATGACCTCAGAAAAATCAATGAGGTCATTGAGGACATGGGGCCTCTGCAACCAGGTGTGCCCTCGCCAACCATGCTCCCCCGCGAGTGGAAGCTTGCAGTCATTGACATCAAGGACTGCTTCTTCCACATCCCCCTCCATCCGGCAGACGCTCCCAGATTTGCCTTTTCTGTGCCGTCTGTTAATTGGCAGACTTCCATGCGCAGGTACCACTGGACAGTGCTGCCTCAGGGCATGAAAAACAGCCTCAGCATCTGCCAGTGGTACATTGCAAAGGTCCTATCCCCCGTCCGGGAGAGAGCTCCAGATGCAATTATCTATCACTACATGGATGACATCCTTGTGTGTGCCCCGATGATTGTACCCTAAATCTGACTCTGTCTCTGACTGTTCAAGCTCTCAGGGAGGCAGGCTTTGAAGTCTGTCCAGACAAAGTCCAGCATCAGTGCCCCTACACCTATCTTGGCCTTCACATTGGGGAGAGAGCCATTGTACCCCAGCAGCTTTCCATTGTCAACAACCCCCAAACTCTCCGCGACTTGCAGCAGCTGTGTGAGAGTGTCAGCTGGGTCCGGCCGCTTCTGGGAATCTCCACAGAGGACCTCGCGCCTCTCTTCAATCTTCTATGTGGAGAGGGTGGCCTTAACTCCCCCCGTGAGCTTACACCTGCCGCACGGGAGGCCATAGGTAAGGTGCAGGACGCGCTTTCCAACCGCCAGCCGCACTGGATGGACCCAGAGCTTGCTTTCCACCTGATTCTCCTAGGTGAGCTTCCACACTTAACCGGACTGATATTCCAGTGGGACGCAGAGGCAAGAGATCCTCTCTTGATCATACAGTGGGTCTTCCTGCCGCATCAGCCGTCCAAGACCATCACAAAGCCACAGGAGTTGATGGCCAGCTTGATTCGGAAGGCAAGGTCTCGCCTCTGTGTTCTTGCGGGGTGCGATTTCTCATGCATCCACTTGCCAATTAAATCAGATGATTTGGAATTTATTCTATGTAACAATGAGGGTCTCCAGTACACCCTTGATAGTTTCTCTGGAAAACTGTCATCCCACCACCCGCCTCACAAACTATTTAACACGAAATTCAGACTGGCACCAAAAGTGATGATAAGCAGGAAGTCTTTAGAGGCCTTGACAGTTTTTACAGATGGCTTTGGAGCATTCCACAAGTCAGTGCTGACTTGGAGGGATCCTCAAATGGTGGGAAGAGGACGTCGAGGTGGTCGAGGGATCACCTCAGACTGCAGAATTGGCAGCCGTCGTCAGGGCTTTTGAAAGGTTTCAGGATCGGCCTATCAATATTGTTACAGATTCAGCCTACGTGGCAGGGGTGGTAGAAAGAGCGGAACATGCCCAGCTAAAGGAGATTCCTAACCCAAAATTACATGAACTGCTTTCACAGCTTGTGCATTTGCTGTCCCACTGAAAGCAGCTGTTCTATGTTATGCACGTGAGGTCGCACTCTGAGCTCCCAGGACCCATCACTGAAGGGAACCGGAGGGCAGACACCTTGGCAGCCCTGGTGCTGACACCAACAGTGCCCGGGACCTTCCAGCAGGTCAAGCTGAGTCATCAGCTTTACCATCAGAATGTCCCAGCCTTGGTGTGTATGTTCCACCTGACACGTGACCAGGCTTGGGCCAAAGTGGCCACATGTCCCATGTGCCAGCAGAACCAACTTCCATCGCTGGGTGTAGGCATTAATCCTCACGGACTGGACAGCTATCAGCTCTGGCAAATGGATGTCACTCACGTGCCAGAGTTCGGCAGACAGAAATATGTACACGTTTGCGTGGACACGTTCTCCGGCGTGGTGTTTGCATCCGCCCACACTGGAGAGAAAGCTAAGGATGTGAAGAAACACCTGCTAGTGGCGTTCGCCACTTTGGGGATC
Source organism: Melanocharis versteri (assembly GCA_013397845.1). Classification (NCBI taxonomy): domain Eukaryota; kingdom Metazoa; phylum Chordata; class Aves; order Passeriformes; family Melanocharitidae; genus Melanocharis; species Melanocharis versteri. The sequence goes on along the minus strand of VZTG01001360.1, from coordinate 58,202 downwards.
TCCAAAAGCATCAAAACAGACAATGGACCTGCATATATTTCAAAGGACTTGTCAAGGTTTTTTGACATGTGGGTTATCCAACACACCACAGACATTCCCCATTCTCCCACAGGTCAGCCAATTGTGGAGAGGGCTCATCAGAACATCAAGAGAGTCCTTGCTCAGCAGCGAGGAGGTGCAGAGGTAAACTCGCCCATTGAGCAACTCTGCAAGGCTCTGTTCACTATTAATTTTTCGAATAACTTGTTTGAAGAGCCGCTCCCCCCTGTATACCGGCATTTCTCAAATTCGGCACAATCCAAATTAAGGAAAAATCCGCCGGTGCTGATTAAGGACCCAGAGACCCGACAGGTCAAGGGGCCTTATCCACTGCTGATGTGGGGCAGAGGGTATGCAGCTGTGTCCACCCCAGCTGGTCCAAAGTGGGTCCCTGCCAAGTGGGTCAAGCCTAACCTCACGCCAACCAATGACAACAACAATCTACCTCAACCTTCCTCAGAGGAAGAGGACGCCAACTCTGCAAACCAGATGCATGCTGCTTGGAAGCGGCAGAGACGCAGGGTCGCCCTCGTCTTCACCCACTTCCATTTCCAGACAGTCCCTTCTCCTTGATTTCCCCTATGTATGTCCCTACTGTGTACTCCTTGCTCATTTTATTTGGGGGGGG
>VZTG01001360.1:38186-55013 GCA_013397845.1 Melanocharis versteri | reverse complement strand
GGGGGGGGAGAAGGAGGGGAGAAGGTGACGGCGGAGGGAGAAGCACTATCTGTTTTGAGACTGTCTGGTTTGGGGGAGGGGGCACTAAATTGAGGAGTGCTGTTCCTAAACCCCAACATGTAGGAATCACCATTTGAAGGAGACCAAGGAAAAAGGATTGGTCTGTATGTACATTAAAATATGGTGCAGAAGCCCAGAGCATTTAATAGGTTTCTTTCCCCTGTCAGGTAGGAAAAAGGAAATCCCTGGAATCTGATATCTTTGTACAAAAATGGTGACTAATATGTTGAGAATTTTTAAGGATATTTTCTTTTTTTCCACTAACTGTAAACAGCAAATCAAACGGTAGCTTTCCAGTCCTGAAAATCAGTACACTTTAGGGAAGCAATTAAATGTTATTCACATATCTTAGCTCCATATTAGTGTTCTTCTTTGAAAGCACACCCCACATCTTCCTCACAAGCAAAGTACTTGGTATTATCCAACTAATTTAAAGACTATTATAATTATAATGCAATTACATGGCAAACCAGGTGGCAAGAGAGCATGACTGCATTGCCAAGGTGGAAAACAAATTCAGTGTTCAATCAAACTAAGAGAAAAGGGACAATTCTTGTTTGCATACACATGTAGCCACAGAAAAAAGACGCACAGAGATATAAGGAAAGAGACCTATTTTACATGATGTGCATAGAATATTTGACAGTTTAGACTGGAGTCATCATTGATGTGGGTAGGAATGTGCACTTTGTTGCCATGGATATGATTTTCCCTACTGGCAGTGCAAAGACTGACAGGGATGGATGCTAAAAAAAAAAAAAGGCACAGAGACACACACAAGCATAGACATGCATGCACACAGAAACATCCAAACCACGGCAACAATCTGGCAGTATCAGTCTCTTCTTTTGTTGAAAAGCTGCACGTCTTTTTTTTTTTTTCCCCTAATTTCAGCTTATCTACTATGCAGTGTAATCTAGAAACACTGATGTTTTAATAATAAATCATTTACATACAAGGTGTAGTTATAACCTGCACACAAAGCCAGAGACACATAAACTATATTTTTTATGCTCATATTCTATAAAATAAATATAAGTATATAGATATGCAATACTTAAGGAAAAATGTACACTTGTCTGTATGTACTTGGAACAAGATTCTTTTTTTCTTGCTTTAGGTTATAATCTGAGACACTCATTTTTATACACACATTCAAACTTGAACTGCAAAATATACGTACCACAGTATTAATATGAATTTGTGCAAAAAGAAGGAAAAGCCATTTTTCACTGATATTCTGCACTACCTTTTGATCAGCTGGTGACTATGAATTGCTCAAAATTCTACTCACCAGTTTAAAAAACCATAACCAATCCCAAGCAAAACACAAGTTCTGCTGTCATTCTACAGCTTCTGCCAAGCCATAAAAGGTCTTTCAAGGTTCTCTGATCTTTATACTGAAACGTACTTCACTTAGCTGTGTGAGAGGCCCTTCTGATGACAGCAGGAAAATGTGGACTCTTAAGCCTTGGTGCTTTGTTGATTTGCCACCTGAGTGCTGAGCATCCCAGGTGCTGCCACAAGAACCAAGCCAATGCCATCCTACAGTCTAGCTCAGAAGTAAAAACTTACTTCATCTTCCTTCCAACGTACTTTAATGAATGAGGCCAGGTCCCACTCTCAGTTAAAGCAGAGCAAACCACAGCAAGGTACGTATTTTAGATGTATGCTTATCATGTTCTTCTGGGTATAACAACCAGCACAGTGCTTCTTTTGAAGCACATGACATTTAGAATTGTCATGTGACTTTTTCATCCTTGGTATTGCGGAATTTTTAACATAAAATCATATTAAAATATAGAGGCACTGCTTATTATTTCTGATGAACAACTTTCTGTAAGAAAGAAATATTCAGACTTTACCAGTGGCCCCATACAATGCAATAACCTTACAGCAAATGAACAAAAATTGTCCGTTCTTTATTGTGGTCTGGGAGACAAATTTATGGGCAAAGAGATAGATGCTAAGGTCTCTGCCTAGTCCAGTTTCTTTCTGAGTAGGTTATAGTTAAGAAATAATTTGACTTTCTCCTACTATAAATAAGAATATTTATAAAGTACATAGGATTTATCAAAGATCACTTGGGATCTTTGGAGGAAAAAAAATATGTGGAAGCGATCATGTGTATTAGTATTACTTTTTCCCTACTATGCACAGTTGAAACAAGTATTTTTCATATCAGTTCCAGATGTGTATGTGAATAATCTTCTGTACCTTTTGCTTTGTAGAGATGATCATCCTACCAGTTCCTGTTACACAGGCTTGCTGCATTAGAGCTGCAGGGTCAGTAAGTTCTGACTTGTAGCAAATCCAGGACATAAATGAGAGAGGAAGAAGAGAGGAAGGAGGAAAAACAATGAGAAAAAGGAAACCCAGACTGAGCTCTCAAGCAGCAGTGGTGAAATCCTCTACTTACAGTTTGGATGAGGAGACAGTGATCAATGTTAGTTCAACATTGAACTAACACATCTGAACTAATATGAAAGAACGTCCAGGGATTTTATCCCGTATTAAGCTTTCCACAGAAGTACTAATGGCTCTCAAACCTTAATGATTTCAATCTCTTTGCCTCATGAACAAAGGTTTACTTAATTCTTATCTTAATTCTTAAGGATTCAAATTCTTAATTCTTAAGGAGAACATGCATGTTTCTTTTTAGTCATCTGTTCAGTTATTAATCTTATTCCCCTCTAAAGAACTTTTTGGTTTGTTGACTAATTCCAACAAACCTTGCTAGCTAGGCTTATGCATCTAAGATATCAAGTCCCCATAAATTTTCTGGCTGTTAAGTAAAGGTGAAGGATCCTATTAATGCCCCAAGAGACTATATGGGAAAGAGCCATTAGAAAAGATACTTTTCCAGGCTCCTAAAACTATGTGTTTTGATATCTAATTAAAAAGATGAAAATATGGATCATAAATATCCTACTGAATGGATCTCCTTTCATACGCCTGGCAAATCAGATGGAAAGCTGTAACAAGCACTGGCAACATCTGAAAGACCATCTTTCTCCTTATTCAGTTTCCCTGCTGCCCTTCCTCAATCATCTCATAGGTAAGGGGCATGCACCGAGCTCTTACTTGAGCACAGAAGCAGATTATCCTTCTGAATAAGAATCCACTTGGTCTTTGGTCTTTACAATTTTTTTTCCTGAAGCATGGGAGTTGAATTCTACAGAAATATTGTACAAAGATTTGCTGTACTTTGAGCCATGAATATAACTTTTCAGTGATCAGTGAGGGAATTTTAAAAACACCTGATCGTCTTTGGTAAGCCACCACCTGTCAAAACTTCACTCTGGGACTTATCCAGAGTCTTTAATACTCATTCTCCATCCAGATAGTCAGTATGAACCCTACTAAAGCCTTCCCAATATATTAGTTTAACATTGGAGTCACCTTCCTTATTCAACTGTGTAAGTGATTTACTTGGGTATAGATCAGATGAGAAGCTGTTGTGAGAAATCATCATTTTTGGTGTGCTCATTTCACTAACTGGATAGCTTTGCTTTCTGCAAATCAACAGTTACTTCAAGATGCTGTTTTCCAGTTGATTTAAACATCCTGATTTCTTTCATGCCCTCTCCTTCTCTCTCTCTCTCTTTTATTGAGATATTTTGAGTTTCGTTTTCTGACTAAATTGCCACTATTAGATCAAAAGAGTCTTGTGATATCTCTATCATTTATGTAGAATACAACTCTGCTCCTTGCTTTCTGAGCCACCCAAATTTAAGCTTGAAATGAAGGAAAAAAGATATGAAAGATGGAAGTATCCTGACATTTAATTATGTATTAATAGCAGCTGACAATGACATTTATTTTTGTAAGGGTTTCAAGGGCCTATGGAGCCAATCTAATTTCACCTTCACAGAGAATACTACATCTCTCTTCTGAAAAAGACATCAACAGAAGTTCTCAGTCTTTTGAAACTGGTCTTCATGACATCTTAAACCATGGAAACTCTCACCCAAATTAAAAACAAAAATGCAACTTGCATGCAGTTCCATGAATGAATTCCCTGCTCCAGTGGTGACAATGGATGCATGCATAAGGACTTTTAACAGCCTACCTCATATCTCTTTCCTAAAGAAAGATAAAAAAGACATCAGAAATTTCAGCTATCTGAATGAACCAGCCAGCTGAACCTTTTTGGATGCTCTGTCATGTTTATAATAGCCTTTGAACATTGTTGCCACCAACACCAGTAACCATAAGGAACATGGAGTTCCAAGGGGCTAACAAGCAACATATTGAAGATTCCAATGCTGCAATTCCCATCTTTCTATTATGGTTGAGCTTTGTTAAGGCAAATGTTACCTACAAAACCTCTGGTGTTGCCACCTCTCATTGCTAAGTTCATGCTTCTAACTTTCCTTCAGACCACAGGAAAGTTGGTGTGTATAACCATTTCAGGGAACAAGTGTTTGTCTGGGTCCAGTAGTGTACATTTCACTCCAGTCATGATGAGGCAACTGTGCAAACATTAGCTCAATAGACTGCTCAACACAATGATGCTCATCAGCATTCCAACTAGATTTGAGCTATGTGTCACAGCTCCTAAACTTCTATTAATAATTTTTTTTATGTGATCACATCACTGTGCTATGGCTTCTTTTAATGTGTCTATACCTATCATCAATTTTTCCTAAAGTAAAGAAAATACAGAATGTTATGATTTACAGCTTAATAAGTTGACTTCTAAAGCTATTATGTAAACTAGTAAATCAGGCTCTGCAAGAAGCTGAACCTTAGGTTCTTCAAGTTATTTTTTCTTCTCCTTTCTGTGATCTACTCTTTCTCTGAGCATACTGGAAATAGTCACAAAACTCCCATCCTCTACCAGACTTTAACCAGCATTCATGAAAGCAGAGAAATAATTTTGCCTTCTACCTATGTGTCCTGGGAAATATCATGAAGTTGTATTTCCATTGTATTTTCTTGACATCATATCCTGTGCTGGTCATGATCACTTCCATCAGTTCTGTTTTATATGCCCTGGATGTATGTACAAGAGCAGATTGTGAATATTCTGTGATTGGAAATAACAAGACACATCCACTGATGCTTTAAAATAAAATGTAGGGGAGATTTAACTGGAATGTTACTGATAGAGATTGGAACTAAGGAATTCTTTCTAAAGTGTCTGATTTCAATACCTTTAGTGCAGTCTAATTTTTGATCTTTACCTTCCAGAAAAGACTGTCTCAGGAGGCAGAAAAATAGTAAAAATAGTCCTTTCACCCATGTGGGTTCTCCTCCCATCAGCAAAGAACAATTGCTTCCTACTGTAAGATTTTCTAATGCTTAGTCCAGACAATAAATAACATGACGGCCATCTGCATGGAAAGCAACTCTGACTAAGGAAAAATATCAGTCGTACTCTCTTAGGCCTGGCTACAGTGGTGCATTAAGCAAAGCTGGTTCCTGTGCAAGAGAATTTCTTGCTTAAGAACACAGCAACATGTCCTTGTGGCATGCCATAATGTGGAAAAACAAGTATTCTTCAGTGAGGGACAATTTAAGGCCTCTTTCTTAATGAGGTAGCTCTGCCAGACAGTTGCATGTCTTTTGGATGATGTTATCCAGACTCTTTCTAATGAAGTCATAGACGACATTATTTTGCAGACTGTCACCCAGCAGCAGTGCCATACTTCAAACTTTCAATGTTTTGATTGATCACATTTAAAAAATCCTCAGTAGCTGCTTGGGGGTATATCCCAGAGAAAGTCAATAAATTTCTGGATGAAATAAGACTTTAATGTGTGTCAACAAACTCTTTTTTGCAGTATTAGTTCTGTTTTCATTTTGTAGTACTTGTAACAATGGTTTTTTTCTTATCAAATCACCCATTAACTATAGCCCACAGCAGTTAATTTCTCCAACTCTCCGTCACGTGGTTTCACTGTATTTGTTTAGCTGACAGATTTTTGATGCAAGCAGAGCTGTGTCCTTGACATTGTAACTGTTCTTGTTGCGTTAGGGAGACTGATGGTTTATACTCCATTTGTGAATCTCACCAAAGTTTCTGTCCCTTGGGAAGTGGTCAAATTTGCCTTGGGATCGTCAAATATTTTTATGAGGAAAGTTGTTAAACTGAAGCAGGAAAAGATTCTAGGATGATGTAAAAAATGTCTTTCCCTCTCTAGAATATACTCATATTGAACTGCTGATGAGCAAGAGTGCCTTGAGGACACCAAGAAAGGAAAACTTGATCAATGTTTTAAGTTGGCTATTGACACAACCCCTACCACTGCTCTGTAGATATTGTTGACTCCTCCAGCCCTACTACATTTGGGAGGGTGATGGCGATTCCCACAAGACAGAGGGGAAGGCTACAAGCTGAGCTGTAAGGGCAATAAGAGGCAAACCCTACAAGGTCAGATGGTGTTCTTTATCATGGTAATTGCCCTCCCCTACACAACTCATGTCACTGGCTACGCCTCAGTCCTCTGAGGATTTGCCTGCCCAGGGCGTCAACCCCCTGGCCTCGAGGCTCAGTGGCCCTCTGGCTTGCTGGCCAGTGCCTGAGTCCCTGCAAGCACGCGGATGGCTCGCGCTGAGATAGGCTGCCCCTTGGCAGGACTCTTTAGCGAACAGATGGAGTTGGAGGCAGAAAGTAAAGGGTGCGGGAGGGGTCTCCCGAAGCTCTCTTTATTGGGTGACGGAAGGTCCGGGTAGAGGAGCAAGGGTTGGAGAGAGCCCCGAAAAAGCCCCAGGAGAGAATCCCCAAGCACAGCTGTGCACGGGGTTTTAAGGGGACATAAACTGGGAGGGGTTTGGGTAAACAGCCAATGGGGTATAGGTATGAGGGAGGGTTCAACTTGGGAATAATCAACCACTGGGTTCGGAGGGAGGGTACAAACTTATGCAACCAATGAAATACTGAATGAATGTGAACCTTCTCGAGCAGAGGGTGGGTCGGCCCCTCTGTCTCCACCCTGTCCCCGCCTCTAGGGTGGGTCAGACTGCTGTCTCAGACTCCTCCCAGGAGGTGGAGTCTTCAGAGGGGGCAGGGTTAGAGGCAGGAGTGGCCACCCTATTTAGGGAATGCCTCTCCACAAACTCAGTTGTAACACTCTCCCTACCTCCTCCTGGGGAAGGTGTGATGTGTTATAACTGGCTCCACTAGGCTGATTGAGAGGCAGCTGTCATGTCTTAAAAGAGATGGTAAACCATCAGAGACCCCCAAAGCACTCCACAGACACATTCCTGAGACCTTTCAACAGAGGACTGCATGTGATTCAAGTATTGTGACAGATCTAGTGTTTGTTGCAAAAGACAGTGTAACACTTCCCCACCTCCCATGCAGGGGAGGTACCTACACATTCCCACCCAGACTAAACTTATATTAATCCATTGAACTCTATGTTTCATGGGACTCCCCCCACTGAGAAAACCAGAAGAAGAGGATATTTTGTAGCTAAGCTCTGCAGGAGATTCAGTGCAGAGTAGCACGTATACCTCCAGGGACTGTATGCCTCAAACACTTGAGCCTGGATGTAAAATTCTCCTCCTGTCACTGTGACTATTTCTGCTTCTCTCTCAGCATGGATGGGAGGGATGCTGTTGCATCGGCTGAACCAACAGCTGTTGTGACTGGGGGGCCTAGGAGCCCAGGTGCAGAGAGGGCCCGCTGGTGGACGGGCTCCAAAGTGTAGGACTCTCCCCTACCTCAGTGAGAAGGGCCTCCTCTATTGATCTTGTTACCCTATGGAGATTTGGTCTGTCTGATTGGCCAGCAGCCAGACACCCCTTGTATCCCTTAAGAGGATGTAATCCAGCCCCCACTCTGCCCCTTCCTTATCCCCATTGGTTGTTCTTGTATATCCTGCCTCCCTCCTGCACCCCTTTATAAGTGTATCCTGAATGGAAGTCTACCCTTTTCGTCATGGACAGCGTCGAGGTAAAATAAACTTTGGTGCTCCACGTGGGGGTCATCTCTTACTCATTTACTTCTAGTGTCACCTGAGCTAGCTAGCTAGCTCAGTGTGAGTGGCTGCATGCTTCCATCGCATGGGTGAGAGTGCTGACGTGAGGTGCCAAGAAGCAGCGCCAGGGGTTCCCTAGCAAAGGGTTCCCCTTGGAACAAGCAGCAGTTTCTCCATTGGCACCCACATGGCGATAGGATGCCAGTAAAATTAGCTGCCAATGATTTTGACACCGCAGCACTGATACCCATTCAGAATAAAATTAAATGCCAGCAGACTGAGGTGACTGATTCCTTTCTTCTGCCATCTCAAAGTCTGTACTTACTAAACAAAACTGATAGAATCTATCCTAAAGCATCAGGAAAGAAGCTGGTTGAAATGTGTCTTAGGAAGATTAATTTCCGGTATGAATTAGTACCCTTTCATTCTCTGAATAATTAGAAATAAAAGAACTCAGCTGAGATTTTAAAACCTAAGTTTCTTCTCCTTTCACAAGATACATCCTACTACAAATATAGAGCAATATTAATAGTGTATCCTAACCAAAGCATAATCCCATCTATGAAAAAGAGCAACCCAATTTTCTTGATGTCATAATAGCAAAAAAAAATTTACATTTTTCTTGTCACATGAGGCCCAATTTTCATTTCTAAATAATACTTATCAGAAGGTGATGGTATGTCACCCTAATGTAGCCCCAGGAGCCATGGTGACACACTCTTTAAGACAAAACCAATTCCTTCTTTTTTTTAGCTTTGTGAAGAAAATGTTTCCTGATTAGTTTATTTTTGGTTAGTTTACCACAGCAACTAGCTGTAACTTTTCTCTGGTGACCAAGGCAGATAGTGTGGAAAGGTAAAGTAAGGTCCTGGGCTTCTCCTCTTTGTCTAGTGCTACAGGAGAGGTTTGAGTCCTCTCACCACTGCTCCTGACCATAGTTTTTGAAAGCTCACCCAATACCCCTTGAAGTATTCTCCATGGGTTCCTGACTGTGACCCTTAACTCCTCATGGCATTTCAATCTTTAGGGAATTACAGTATTTTGCACACTTCCTCAGTGCTCAGTGGGAATACTAAGTACTGCATACAGGAGAATTTGGATACATGCACTTCATATAGGTGGATCTGCTTTGTGGTGCATGTTCAGAGTCCAGCCCTTCCAAGGATGTCAAATCTCTAATGACAGGCACACAATCAGTCCAAGACTTACTGGATGCACTGGAAGTGTGCATGCCAGTGCTCTAGATCTTGTGGTATATGTATAGTTCTTCTCAGAAGCATTAACCCATATGATGTATGCTTTCAACAGCGTAAACATTCTTTTGTTGTTTTTTTTTTTTCTTGGGGGGGGTGGTGTTTGGTCTGGATTCTTCTTTTAAACAAAAGAAATGTCTTTTTCTCAGGGCTATTCATATCCTAGAGCTATAATTCAAGACACCAAATAGTTATTTTCTAGTGCCAGCTACCTCACACTGTCAGTTCATTCCCATATGGAAGTAGAAGTGCCATACATTAACAGAAATAATTCATTATTCCAGCGCCCCTGCCTTCTATCATGAGGGAGAAAACTTACAGAAAGCAAAATCTCAATTTCTCTGCTCACTGAAGTAATCTGCCAACAGTTAATTTGTACTTCCTCTATGACTTGACAGCCAGGGCTTTTGTTTTTTCCAGATGAACAGTTAGACTGTCGCTGGACAATGATAATCACCTTCAACAACTCATTTTCTATGCATAAATCTACACTGGAAGCGCAGGGACTTCCGAATCTTTAGTAAAGTGATTGCCAGTGTCAGACTTGAAATTAGTTTAAGGAAAACAATGTAAAGAAATTCTGAAAGGAAGTAGGAAAACAACATTTTTGGAAGTAGCAGTCTGGGAGTAAGTTTGCCAGCCTTGTGTCAAGATCCGGTGTTAGGATCCGATCATTATTATTATTAANGGGGGGGGGCAGTCTCTTACTGCAGACTCAGAGTCACATGCAGTCCACAGCTGGGCCAGTTTTGTGTATTCGGAGGATGGATGTTGATTGCCTCTCACCAGAGGCTAAGCCGTGCACTCAAAACCTCCTCCTCCCCCCTCAGTTGGGGGCTTTGGCCTATTGTGGATGCATAGCTTTCCCTTAGCCTGAGGTGATGGAACAATGGATTCCCTTTAATCCAATCAGCAGCTTGGTTTACAGTCCAAAGTTCTTCAGGGAGATACCTGTGGCTGTAGTTTCTTAAAAACTTTATATCAATGTTTGAGACACAAACTATTTTCAGTCTCTGACACCTTGATTTGAAGCTGGAGTTATTTAACATTCCCATTAAGGACCTTTTTCAAAAGAAATATGAAGCTGCTCATGACATACATGGGCAGGTTGTGGGCAGGAGGCATTATCAGAACAAAGGTGGATCAGATCACATAGGAGAACCACTGAGCCTTGAGATGAAATGGGCGGAGTTTTTAAAAGTATACATAAAAGGTGTCTTGATTAGGAATAACCAAAAGAATTTCTGCTATCAGCTATGAAGGGAATCAGCTGAAAACAACAAATAAAAACGTCTGTCACATCTGGTATGGCTGGGCTCTGCCAATCTGATGCAAAGACAAAGGTATCAGATGTGAACCTAAGATCCATGAAGAAAAATATCACCAGAGGAGAATGTAAATGCAACAATAAAAGACAATACTATGACCTCATCTAGAGTCACCACAATCATCCAAATCCATGAAATACAAACTGAAATTATGCAAGTATGGAGAAGTTCTAGTAGAGTATGATAGATTTTGGGGCTCAAGCATGCTGGCAGGGACATCATAGAATCATAGAATGTTAGGGGGTTGGAACTAACCTTAAAGATCATCTAGTCCCCAGTCACCCTGCCATATGCAAGGACACCTCTGACATCATTCAGACGAGAAGGATGGCCATAGGTCAGCTTAGGCTATGGGTGGAGGAGCCCAAGCTCCTTGAGATCACCTGTACCCACCTCCTGGATGATTTCTAAAAGAAACTGAGTGTGGTTTTAGAAGGTTGTACATGATTTTGTTTTACTTTATGAATATGCAAATAAACTATTTACTGACGACCATATAAGAGGTACTGAGGCTGAAGTACAAAACAAGGAAAACAAATAGGTATGAACTGGAATTAACAGCTATGATAACCAAGACTACTTAATGGTGTTGTAACAGTATATGGGCAGAACACGTTAATACAGACTTGGTTGCCAGAAGAAGTGAGTTCCCTTTATTTTGCTGGAGACACTTTTTGATATACATTCCTTAGACAGCTGCAGAAAGTAAGACAAGTATTCCCACAATGAAGGCTTCTTGTCTTTTCTGTGATTTAAGGAAGAGTGGTACAGCTAATACAAGAAATATATTGATATGAAGAGAAGATGGAAAAGCATATCTGTCTGGCTTCTATTTGTGGCTGAAACCTTACTCTTTTCCAAGTTCTTTTGGCTTTTTCTGGAGAAAGTCATCTGGACTATGAGCCAACACAGGGGAAAAAAATGTAACTGACATAATTATTGGTAAGAAGCAATGGGAGGATGGTAGAGAAATTAGGTTAATCAGGAAAGGACAATTAAAAATAGCTGTGGAGCCAGGGAACAAACGGGGGGTTCATAGCATACCAGTATTGATCACTGGGGTGATCCTCTTTCCAGAGCTGTAGGCAAGACCGGTGGACAAGAAACCTGTGAAGCTTTCCACTTCCTTGATTTTCACTGTGGATGAATTTATAAGAAATGCTTATGGTCTGAGGCTTTCCTTTAGAAAGTAGATTCAAAAGTTTTTTTCACACCTCTCAAAGAGCAGTGTCTGAGTAAATGTGAGGTACTGCCTAAAGTCAATTGCTGCTGGCTCTGGAAATTCATTTATAGGGCTAGAGAGTGTAATATCAAGAACTAAGAGTTCTAATTAAGTATCTAAGTCACCATAAGATGAAATTAATCATGTCAATTTGCAGGCTGTTTAAATTTCTTCTTATAACCCTAACATTGTTGTCTTTCCCTAACCTGGACATGAAATTCAAGATAATTTTAGTAAGGAAGTAATATAAGAGTGTATCTTTATTTGAAGGCCTTTAGGGGCAGTTATGGAAAGATGTCTACAAAAGCCCACCCCTACAGAGATGAGCACATTTTTATAGGTTTTAGGAAATTAACATAATTGATAGAAAGCACCAATTAGGAGGACAGCTGGTGATGCAATTCCCCCTCAGGTCAAGCCCTTTCTTTGGAGTTCCCCTTCGGCACTAGCTGTGCTCTGTCCATGAAATGTATTTCAAAGAGCTGTTTTTGGCCTTGGTTCCTAGGAAGAATCAAGATAGCACTGGGGCCCTGAACCTCCCGGGGCTTGGAGCTCTGGAATTTGTTTTGTCTTTCTGCCTAGGGAAGGGCCATGGAAAATTACTGAGAAAACTAGCCACTAATACAATAGGCTACAGAGTTACAAATATATGTGCGAAGAATACAGAGAACATATGAAGGAAAAATGACAAAAACCAAATGGCATAATTTTGCCCTTTTTTTAGAAACTCCAAGACTCTACCTTGTTTATTCTCTACTCTATATTTAACTATACCATTGGTTTATACAACCAGCCATCCCACTAGTTGTTATACAGATGCCAACTGTAACTACAGCTACTACTGAACATTTCTTTTATCCAGGCCAGTTTGGTAACCATGAAGTGAGTGTACTGAAGATATTCAAGGTTCAGTGAGCTCCTTTGAGAGCTACCTGGTGTAGAATTTGAGTTTGCTTTTAAATTTCAACCAAATCCTTAGCAATTCTTTCACTCTGATCTGCATAAGAACAACAACCAATGTCAATGATTTTGTGGCTAGTCAGAAATCAAGAGCTATTCTGTTCTGCAAATCTATAGCAGAGAAACCATGGGCTTTTTCTTGTAAGGCTAAAATTGCATCTGAAGTTTGCTTTTCAATATGTTCAATAGCTCTTAATATGATTAAATATTATATTTGGAATCACAACCCCACAGGCACAGGCCCCATCTTTCTTTAGGGGCAAAACCCACCAGGCCAGATTCTCATATCCAATATCACCCTGACAAGTTGTTCTTATGAAGAGTTTTTGGATACATTCCGCACTAGAGTTACATGCAAATTGTTAGGGCCAAATTTGAATCATGGTTACCAACTCTGCAGATAAGAGGCACAAAAGTACAATTTAAATTACATCATCCTGATTTGTATCAGTCTCTGTTTTCTGATTGTTTCAGGAACAGAGGTTTTCTTAATGCTGGAGCAGTGAATTCAGGGTTCTCTGCCAGCACTTCCAGTTTCGGTGAGGGTAGTCAGGACTTGGAATGGCCCGTTCCACTCAGCTTGTAAGGTTACTGTTTCTCCATTTAACAGAAACTCAGTCTCCAGGCTGGAACAGGTGGGCAGGTGTGTCCAGTCTTAATCTGTTTGGATAACATAATGAATCTCTGAAGTTTCTGCAAAGCGAAACTTAAAAGCTGTTAAATACCTCAGTAAGTCAATTTTTCCCTCATAAGAATTTCCCCTGTAATATACACAATTTGATATGGTCTGTGTAAGAGACAGTCCGAAGATCCCTCATCTGTCTCACCATCATCGGCAAGAACAGAGACTGAAAGACCCTAAAAACTCTTAAGGGGACAAGGGCACAGGAGTCCTAGCCAGACCAGAGGTGGGATGTCTGCCAAGGATCTGCAGGTGGGCAAACTCAGTGGGTCGTTCTGGTGCTGCTCTTTGCAGCCCAGGCGGGAAGGACTGCACTGGAGCGAGGAGGACCGTGCCTAAACCCTGCAGCGTTACCCCAAAATAATGGGTATTGTTCTCCCACCTTTTTGGCTAGTTGCCCTCCGCTTCTGAAAGTTACCCCAAAACTATGGGTTTTGCCCCCCTACTCTTTGGCTGGTTGCCCTTCGCTTTCGAAAAGACTATAAAAAAGACTTTCTGAAGAGACCCCCTTCGAGATCTCCCCAACGGAAGAAGACAGACCACGAGGATCCCGACTCGCCGTTGGTAGCTATTAACCCCTTTCCCCCCCTCCTTTTTCTCTCTATCCTTTGTTTCCTTATATCTCTCCCCTCCCCCCTCCTATCGCATAATCGTGCTGTTAGCACTCAATAAAAGTGCATTGTTTTGATTAAGCATAAAACTTTCCCCGTTTGTGTTTCTTTTGCACTCTGAGATCAGGATAACGAACCATCACAACCCCTGCTCGTGTTAGCGGATCGTGACAGGTCTGCCATGCAATATTTCATAAGGACTCATGTTGTCTCTCTGCCTTGATTGTATCGGATTCTCAGTAAAGCTATAGACACGACTTGAACCCAGGCCATGTAAGTTTCTTGACAAATTCTACTAATTGTGTTTTGACGGTTCTGCTCACACAGTCAGCCTTACCACTTGTCTGGGGTGGGTAGGGAATTTATAGATTTCAAACAATTCCCAACACTTGACTAACTGCCCCGATCACTGGGGGACCAACCCCAAAGGAACCCCAAAACTTTGGAATTATAAGACTGAGTAAAACTTTCATCACTTCCCTTGCTGTTCTAGTGTGACAGGGGTAAACCTCAGATGGTTCCCTAAAGGTGTAAATTAAAACTAATACTTGTTTCTTCCTTTGCTTGGTAACTCAGCAGAATCTCTTTGCCAATAATCTCCAGGAAAATTTCCTGCCTCTGTCATTTCTAGCACAACTCTTTTGCCCATGTTTGGGTTGTTTCTATAGCAGATTTCACATTTGTTTGTTATTAGCTGTTCACTTTCCCTGATTTCAGCCTTTGTGCCAGAAAACTGATGGTTCTTTTGATCACACTTTGGGGCAAACCTTGACAAATCAATTTCTTTCTGTGGCACCACTCTTAAGGTGCTCTTTCTTGCAGCCCCTTTTACTATTTCATCAACAAAATGATTCTTCAATTCAGGAGTTGTTTTCCCATTTTGCTGAGCTTTGTAATGTATAAAAGCTGCTTCTCTACATTCCCAAATACTCCGTAGCAGTGCATGGGTCTGTTCAATGTGCTCAATTTCATTACCTTGAATAGCTGCCAGTCTTCTTTCTTTCCAGATGACATTGCTCAGTTCTGGATGTTTCGTTGGTGCAATTAGTTCAGCTCTTTGTGATGATGCATTTGATGGCAAGACCTTTTTCCTGGTTACCTGGTTCGTGGTTGTCACTGCATAACTTGTCATCTATTTGCTATCTCGCATGAAGCTGCTCTTGTCTGCACACAGCTTCCAGTCTAGGACATCCTTCAGGTCTGGTCTGCTGGAATAGGCTTCTTCCACCATCTGCAAATAGTCATACTCAGATACATTATCAGGTAGTGTTGGAAACAGACACATATGATGATTGACAACAAACATTTTCAGAATAACATTACCCTATTTCAGTAACATGGCACAGGGTACATGTCATTGATGTTCACAGAACAAATTTATAGTGAGCTGGATGCAACTGTCAGATGCAGCAATTCTTGGCTGCTGCTTGGATGCAGCAATTCTCAGTTGCTGATTTCTCCAGTTCTCCAGTTCCTTTGCCAGCTGATTTCTGAATATAGTTAGGCTCTTCCTTAAACCCTCAGGCATGACTGTCTTGGTAAGCTGTCTCTTTCTCTTTGTTTCACGATTCTTCTCCATAATAACAAAGAGTCCTTAGGTTTTCTTATCCTCAGGGATGCAGGAGAAAGTATTTTTAAAATTCAATTCAGTAAACCATCTTATACTATCTGTTACTCTCCTCCTTCTGCAAAATTCCAATAGATCATTCTTAAGAGAGTTTGGCAAATAGAGAAACTAAAAAATCACCCAGTGTTTTTCTAATTTATATTTTAAAGGTTGGAAGAAAGGTCTCATTTCTCTTACCCCTCTGGCACTAACAGCTCCTACAGCATCTTGGCTAGGTTACCATTCTAATGTATTTGTTAACACAGGACTCTGCTTACTTATAGCCTGTTTTACGGGAGCCTGAAAAACCGTTTCTTGTTCTTTGGACCCGGTGTTTCCCTTCTGAGTGCCTAACGGCGCAGACAAAGAGCTCTCGCCGCCTGCTGCACAGCCCGGGGACGGACGCGCGATGCGGGCACACCCGCCCGGGGACACCCCCGGCGCGTGGGGTGCCGCATGTCTCACGTCGCCCGCGCTCGGGCCGTGTCGCTGCTCACACCGGCTTCCGAGTCTGTCCAAAACAAAATTCGTTACTATGGAAATTACGATAGAGTTGTTCTTGCCTACAAAGGTGACATCAGCTTTCTCGAGCAACTCAACTCCGCTTTTTCTCCCGCCTTCCGGTGCAGCAGAACCGGCGCTAGCGACAGGAAACTTGTCTCCGCCCTCAAGACTTGCACTCCTGGCTCCCTCCCGGGCCGGTGTGTGCGGGGCCCAGGGGTGGCGACCCCCCCACACCGGAGCAGAGGTGAAGCGGCGTAGCAGTGGTCCCGGGCCGCTTCCCCGGACCACTCCCCCGCCCCATTTCCCGGCTGTTACCAGAGCAATGGCAGGAGCTACTTCGGCCCCTCTCACAGCGGCTGGTCCCTACCGTCTGTCACGGGGGGGCGTGGCTTCCACACTCGCGAAGCCGTCCCGGGAGTCAGGGAGCCGCCTCTGACCTAAAATCTAGGAAAAAACTTTCCACAGATGGAACATAGGAAGTGAGGGCGCCTCCCTTCTCCCCTGCGATGGCGCGACCCCGGCCTTTCTCGGCTGCTTCACCAAACCTGCAAGAAGTAGGATCCCTTCCCCTGCTTCCTGCCGTGGAGCGGGCTAGGCTCTGTCCCCGGCCGCTCCGCGAAACCTGTAAGGAAGTGGGGGCCTCTCCCCAGCCTTCCGCTATGGACCCGGC